>PVIR01021391.1:0-29416 GCA_004026965.1 Petromus typicus
AAAAAAAATCAGAAGAACATTAGACTGCAGTAAATTGAACAGAAAAGCCAGTAGCGAAGAATAAACTGGAAGGTGCTCAAATCAGGAAAGGGAAGGTGAATGCTGAGAATATAACAAGTTTCAAAGGTAGGATGCTGAACGCCTGGGACACGAATCACGTGACACACTGTATTCACTGGAGCCCAATCTGAGCTTCACAGTTTCTCAAGATAGAAAAACAGTGTTCCATTTAAGGTTGCAGACATTCTGGAGAAGCTGTTGATGTCAGATGTTAAAATGAGGCAAAGACCTCAAGAGAAATGAAGGAAAAAGTAAGAAAAATATACGGATAAGTTGAGGTTATTTATTTAAATTTTACTTGAAGTAGCTACACATTTAGGCAAAGGTAGATTTTCAGGTTACAACATTTTAAAAAATAGTCAAAATTAAAATATTTAAGTCTCTTCTGATCACTAGAATCTATGATTATTTCCTTAAATATCTGAATAGCTCAACCCAAAGTGGCTGGAGCCTGGGCCAAAATTAACTTATTAATTAACTCATACCAAATTAACTTAACTTTGTATGTATGGACACAACCTTAACAGATATTTGGGACATATTTTAGGGTTGGAAGAAATGCCCACACTGAATATTATGCATGGGAAGAGGTCAAAGATACAGCTAGATACATCACCTTTTTGTTGTTATGCTTTGAGGCACTCTCACTATGTGGTCCACACTCTTCTTAAACCTGCAGCAATCCTCATGCCTCAGCCTCCCAAGTGTGGGGGTTACATGCAACTGATGCCATGTCACTCAAAGAAGAAAGTAGATAAAAATACAAAAGCTTATGATTGTGAGGCTATTTTTGTTTTATTTTAAAAATTTAAGTGCTACTTTTGAATGAGAAATATTATTATTGCAATTCCCTTTATTGTAATTGAAAACTCATCTAATAGCAAGGAGCAGAGAAGCAACTTTATAAATTGCTGGGAAACACTTTTCAGTGCACTCTCTTTAATTATCCTTTTTAAATTTGAATTTCTGTAGATTTTTATGTACAACTAAGCAAATAATTTTACCTTTAAATATTCCAAATTTATATTTCATTATATTTCTAATTGTTATAAAATATACTTGCTAAAATATCCTCGTCTTAAAATATCAGCAGGAAAATGTTATGAGATAGAATCAATTGCTTTACATCCAAATCTAATTAAATACTAATTTTATTACTTTATTATCTTTACATAGCTTATTCTTGTATTCTGTCCCTGATTCACTGTCTTGTTTGAAATTTAAAGTTATTTTTGTACTGTATTTTTCATGCTTGTTTTAATAATCTGCTTTCTCTAAATGCAATAAATCCCAGATGAATTGCCTAATTTCATAATCAGTGACTTTGGAGTTTTCATTATTTCTCTTATTAAAGTTTTGGATATAAAAATTATATATTTAGAGAGTTGATGTAACACTAAAGTAGAAAGATTTGAAGACTATAAATACATTTTTTTTTCTGTAATCAAGTGAAAACAGACATGGCACCAAGATTTTTAACTGAGAATTCAGATACTCTTTGCTTTCTGTAAAACCTCCCAAAACTGAGGTTTTAAGATTCATGTAGCTTGATAAATAGATAAGTAATACTAACTTCATTTTTGGTGAGATTAAACATTTTACAAATAATACCAATAATTGTGTATCTCAGATATGAAACAATAATAGAAACATAAACATTGTGATGACATATTTAGCACAATTTTATATTTAGAAAAATGAAACTACAGATTAAATACAGAAAACACACAGCCACAAATATGGGCATTTAAAATCTTTTCTAAAAAACCAAGTGAATCAAGATCAGTGCTTTTAAATGTATTTAATTTATTAAAGCAAGGAATCAAATTATAGTGATATCTTCCCTTTAAAAGATGACTATCTAGGCTGGGGATTTAGCTCAGTGGTTCCAGCACCTGCCTTACAAGAGGAAGGGTGTGGTGGCTCACTCCTTTGATCCCAGCACTTAGAGGTAGAGGCAGGAGGATTACTGTGAATTTGAGCCTGAGCTCAGGGGCAGCCGGAACTACAAAGTGAGAGCCTGTCTCAAAAAAAAAAAAAAAAAAAAAAGATGCATGGATCAGAGATGTGAGAAATATCTTCCAATTATCAAAGGAAAATTGTCAAAATCAAGGGCCCAATTTTACTATTCTTTGTGTCTCCTAAACCATGTTTCTTATAGAAATGGCTCAAAAATACTCCCTGTCTAAGTAGAGGGGTGAGAACCTACCCACTAGCAGGAAAGATACTTGGTCAATTAGTTAAACCTCCTCTACAAAGAATTGCTTGACATTACTTTAAAAGGAAAGATCATAGACTCCTGTTCTTGACTTCCTCTATTGTACATTACAGAAATAATTTGTGTCAAATCTGCCTAGGGTTCTTTTGGTCAATCCGGATGGAAATCGTGAATCAGCAAAGCACAGTTCTAGGAGCAGTCCTGATGTCAGCAGAAGACAGACAAGGGTGGGTGCCAACAGCTAACACAGACAGCTGGTCTACTCACAGGTACAATGGTGGGTGGAAAGTGTATGCCATTATCATATGCGTAACTGGATGTGGGTCTTGCCTTATGTTAATCAACAGTTTTGTGATTCTGATAGGGTACTAAATTAGCTTATTTTTACCTATATGGCCTTGATTATGTTTCATTGCTAGGACATCCACCTTGAACTTAATGCTTTAAGTTGGAAAAATCTGTCATTCACTGCTATAGAGATAACTAATGTATATTTGATCTGTTGCCCAAAATCCATCCACCCCCTTTTCCGACCTTTCTTTGTCCTCATGAAAACAGGTATAATTGTACTATATGCTCAAATTTGTCAAAGTTTACTTGTCCCTGGTTCTATTAAATGACAACTTTGTAATTTTGTGGAAATTGTAAGCATGACTCAAATAAAAGACTTCACTGGTATCTTCTAGGTCTATTGTGGTTTGTATCAAGGTTTTTCTCCAAAGCCTCATGCAGTCTTGTGGGCTTTTCTGAGGTGGATAAATCTAGACTGTAATGCTGGATTTGAGGATATGTGATTATTAAACCACCTGAGTGATTGGTTTGACGTTGCCCTACTCCCAATAATCTGAATGAGATGAAAGGGGAAGAAGGACCTGTTAAGCTTCCTTGTTGTTTTTGCTACCTTATGCAAGCCCTGTTGTTTCTCTTCTACTGTCTACCATCCACTGTACCTAGGAGCCAGCCAATTATGGACTCAAACCTCTACAAACTATAAGCCGAATAAACTTTCCCCTTTAAATATGGGTGTTGGGTATTTTTTCTTAGCAATGAGAGGAAAGTAACTAAAATAAGGTCTGTAGAGACATGTCAGCACACTGTTGCAAAGTCAGTTTTGGAATTCCTGTACACGCCACAGTGAAATGACTAGGTGCCAGGGTCTGGATGATAATGACCCTGTGACAGAAGTACTAACTGCTCTGACTGGGGATTTAGCTCAGTGGTTCAGGCACCTGCCTTGCAAGTGCAAAGTCTGAGTTTAGTCCCCAGTAACTACATACAACAGTGATGGGCGTGGTGACTCCCACCCACAAGCGATCAGTAACACATATCACAATCTTGGGTGTGGTAGCTCACACTTGTAATCAGCTGGAGGCAGAGGAAAAAGGGTTGGTAAATTTGAGGTTGAATTCAGGACCAATTTGAACTACAAAGTGTGACCTTGTATCAAAAAAAACCTTTTTTTAAAGTAGTCAGTGCTCTGTAATCTCAAAGAGTACCCACAACTAATGCCTTATGTTCACCTAATGGGTGGAACAGCTCTCCTGTAAAATTGTATGTTTTAAATAATATATCCTCTTGTTTAAACCTCACCAAATTAGTACTAATGATCTTTGCTTAAAAAAAAAAAATTAACCAAGGATAGCACTGAAGAAATGTGATACTAAAACAAATCATAATCAAAGACCAACTGATGACAATTTAAAGCAGACCAATGATTTGAGGAGATAACACTTTGTAAGGCATAAGCCAACATGGATATGTTCAAATGCCAAGCAATTGAATGCAGCAAAATGATAATAGTATTAATAGAGTTGTTTGGAGTAAATTACTTTTCATGGACATTGGCAAGTAGTAAGAAATCTATTGTTACTTCCTTCTCTTTCTATGTCATACTCTGAATATGTCCAGCCCATTTCCTATTTTTGAAGTTTCCCTTCTGTGAAGCTCACTTATTGCCTGTCTTCCTTGAGTCCATTCAAATCAGTTCAGCCATTGAATTCTAGTTAAACCTTGTCACTCTTTTTGTTTTTCTTTCTTTTTTCCTTTCTTCTTTCTTTCCTCCCTTCTCTCTTTTCTTTTGTTGCTTTCTTTTTTAGTTGTTTACTTTTTATTTTCACACTTTGTTATATGGTGGTTACATTCCTCACAGGAAGTTGGAAGGTGTACATGACACATCCTATTTATTCTTCATCCCTTTCGCCTTCCTCTGCCTTTTGGTCTCTTTTCCTTTTGAAGAAGATGAATCTACCTATTTCCTATTATCTCTTTTTTATTTACTGTTTATATTTTATGTTTCTCATATAAAAGTAACGATATGATATTTGTCTGTGTAATTGAATTATTTCTTTATCATTATGGCCTCTAGGTGCATCTATTTTCCTAAAAATGACTCAAGCTTATTCTTATTTATGGCAGAGTAGTACTCCATTGTATACCATATTTACTTTACTCTACTCACCTGTCATACACACCCAAGATTTAATTGGGCTATTAACATGCGTATGCATATATTAGTGTAAAATGTGGTAATTTCTAACACACTGTATGTACATTTTTATTTTACTGAGTTTGTAAAGAAAAACACAGTGTATATAATTTATATATTTATATATTTCTCACATATAAGTGCTATCAGAAAAGTGAAAGAAGGAAAATCACCCAATCCCTCAGAGGACTGGGAAATGTATGTAACCAGTAGAAAAGGAACACTTTCAACTGCAGCTCAGATAGTCTTTCTGGCTTTACAGCATAAAAACTAGCATTAGGTATACTAAAAACATATAGTGTATTGTACTTTAAAAATTAGCAGGAAGCTAAGTGATGGGAGTAAAGGATGATGTAGCCTTGCTTGACAGACATGAACCAGTGCGTAGCCAAAGTCTTACACACTATGTCTTTGAATCCAGCAATTCCATTTTGAGAAACTTGCCCTGAGGAAAGAATAATGGCTGTGTCTGTCACAGCATGTCCACAAGTGCATAGTTTAATATGGAAAAACTACAGAAAGAGTTTAAAATATCCTGAATATGGAATCAGTTAAGTGAAACACTACACTTCCTCTTAAACTAATGGCAGAAAAGAATAATGGCACAGAAAATATTTAAGATATCTGATTACTATGAGAATCTTGTTGTATGAAATATGTGTTTCAAATTATGACAAGATAGGAATTTACACTTGTCCATAGAAATCAATGAAATGGGTCTGCAGAAATCCTAAAGTCTGGTTTGAAGAATCAAGAATACAAATTATTCTTTTTATATTCTATATATTGTAAGATCTATTATTTTTATTTCTCACATTGACACTAAGATATTTTAAAAATAAATTTACTTGAAGAAAATATAAAGGAACTGTTGAGGTGAAACTTTTCTTTATCTCTGACTCTATAATGCTAAAAGTAACAGTGTTATTTGGTATGAATTAAAGTAGTAAAATAGAATTGGTATATTTCAGACTATGTTGACTTAAATTTTGTTTTATAATTTTTGAAACAGATCCAAGCCCCTGCCATGGAATGATTTAATATATACCTAGAAAAAGTGATAGAAAAGGAGAAATAAGTTATATTTAAATCAAGAAATAGATGAGAAGATGTCAAAAGAAAAATATATGTTTTTTATCTAATCTTATTTGGGAAATTAAAGACCAAAAATTCCCACAGGTGACTGATTTACAGTAGTGTAAAGTTGTAGTATTATGATTACCACAGTCAGTCCTTCTTCTGTGTTTTATTGATACTTTGTAATTTTAAAAGGAAGATTAAAAATTCAAAGCAAATATATTACAGGTTATGGACACTATAAATCATAGAGTTGGTGTTGATATTTTATGTGAATTCAACTTGTCCTGTTAACACACTAACGAAATAACATATTATAATAAATAGACAATAGACAATTTCCTTCCTCCTAATCCCTGGCTGTGTGGTTTGTACTTCATGGATATCCAACAGTGTAGTTGTTGACTTCAAATCTGCAGTGTTTCCTTATTTGTAATAGAAAGCAAAGGAGATGGGGTAACAAAAATTCTAGACGGATAAAGTAACTGGGCCTTTCTCAGGAAAGCAAAGCAAGATAGTAGGGCTTAGCAGCTCAGTTTGTAATCGCTAAATCTTGGAAACAATCCAAATACCTATTGACTGGAGACTGGATAAAGAAGATTTAAAAAAAAAATGGAGTATTAGTCATAAAGAATGATAAATTAGAGTCATTTTTACTTAAATGAATAGACCCTCAGAACATACTCTGAGCATGAAATAAATAGGACACACATGTAAATACTGTATTGTTTCTCTAGTATGAGAAACTGAATGTGTAAATGAAGTCCCAAAAGTATGATAGTATTGTGAAATAGGAAGCCAAGTGTAGTGACTCACACCTATAATCCCAGCACTCAAGAGGCAGAGGTAGGGGGATTGCTGTGGGTTCAAAGCCAGCCTAGGCTACCACACAGAAGAAAATGTTTAAAAGGGAAAGGGAATGGAGGAGCAGTGGAAAGTAAGGAAGGGAAAGAAGAAATTTGATGGCAAAACAAAAAAATGGAAACAAAGTTTATATAGAGAGAGAATTGTGAGGAGGGCAGAGGAATAGGAAAAATTAAGAATGAAGATGTACTATGTACAGGTACAAATTCTCAATGTTAAGCATGATCATAGTATATGTATAAAATGTACCAATAAACTCATTTTTTAAAAAAGATAGAATCTTAGAAGGAAAGTCAAGCCAAAAGAAACGTGAACTATGAAAATTTTGCCAGTGGGCTTCAGTGATGAGAAAGAAAATGTGAAAGGGAGCAGACTTGCTCTGGGGTCCCATTCGCCCTTCAGCTGCCGCTGATCTCCTAACTGACTTCTAGTTCTGCGAGCACGTGAGACGATCATTCTAACAACATCCCGACTGAGAAGATCCTCAGTCTGAGAAGGATGCAGATGTTCTCCATGGAGCCATTTGCAAGGCACAGTCATAGTGTTCCAAACTTAAGAACAAGTTACAGAAACAAAGCCCACACAATGGAGCAAAATTTTTTATTACAAAATGTAAAGAAAACAATAAGAAATGTATGAAACTAAAACAGAGTGATTCTGTACGGGGAAAAACTTAGGAAACAAATAGCTGAGCATCTGTTCATGATCTTTTAACCTCAAGAAATATTTGTGTTGTAAAAATAAAGTTGAATATATAAAAACTATTGGCTTCAGGGCACAGAAAAAACAATGCTAAGAAATATGGGGCAGGAAGAAAACACCTATTAATGCCATAACATGAGCAAATATTGCAGACAGAAATATTAAAAAGCAGATTTCACTGAGATAGAAGAAAAATAAAGATGTAAGACAAATGATTCATTATGTTGCATTCTGTTTTACATTATATGTGTTTTCCTGATTTAACCTCTTTATTTTTGCAATTTTTAAAGGAACTACTTTTATTCTCCTATAATAATATAAAACTGAGACTTAGAAAAAGCAAGACCAGGTCCTGTGCTAGGTGGATGTTGGTGGAGATTTTCTTCTATTAAATGCATATAAGTATTTAATAGCAAATGAACTTTTGAGCCGTGCATGGTAGTGGACTTTTGTACTCTCAGCACTATGAAAAGTTGAGGGAAAAAAGTATTATAAGTTCAAATGCAAGGGTAATTTAGCACCATAATGAATCCTTGTCTCAAAGAGAAAATAAGGATTATAGGTCACCACAAAGGCTTGCATTCAGTCTTTAACTACATACCTCCCAGAGAAAGAAAACAAACCTCTGAGGAAATCAAAGCAAATATTCCCATATGAAAATGGGGAAAAGTGACATAGGCATTAGATTAGAGTCTCCTCTTAGTATGTAAGTGAATGTTGAGAACTTGACCCCAACACCCATCCAGAGGCACGGGGTGGGCTGTGAGCCCATGAAATAGCCAGATGGGGTGAGTCCTACATACATAGCAAACTACCTTATAATCAGCACAACAGAGAAATGGCCAGGAACATGTCAAGGTTATTTAAAGAAAAAAAATTCAAAAAATAAATTAACAAAAAGCATAATAGCACAGCATGGGCCATCTGTATTGTATAGAAACCTCAATAAAATTAAAATTAAAGCTTCATTAAGACTATTTAATCTCACGAATCTCCATCATGATGTAAAATTTATGTGTGAAGCTATTCTTTATTGCTGTTCATTAAAGGACAGCCATTTAGAATTGCCTAGTAAAATACAGAGAAACCAGTTATAGTTGAGCTTTAAATAAATGATAAATAAATGTATTTTGTATATCACATGTTGAAAAAGAAAGCTACACTAAAATAAAAATATATATGTCAAATAGCTATAGTAAAAAATGACAACAAAACAAACAAGAAAATAAAGACATATTATTTATTAAGAAAAAAATAAAACTATCATCGTAGACAATATTCCCATACACTGTTTTAATGCTTTGGGATTTATCAGCACAATTTAAACTATTAAAGTGAATATACAATGTAGAAAGATACTATTTGTAAATATAAAATTTTGTCTTTTGAGGAAGTCTCACTCCGTAGTCCAAGCTGGACTTGAACTCAGTGTTTATTCCAGGCTGGCCTATCCATGAGCCTTTTCCCTCAAAGGTATGAACCACCATGCTCAAGTAGAAGTTTTCCATATTTGTGAGGAAAATAAAGAATAATGGTCAGAAACATTTTGTTTGAAAAATAGAATTTAATACCAAACAAGGCCTAAGAATTGATTTTGTTTTTTACCATAGACCATTACACATCAACCGTTTGATATGTAATGATTATTAATCACTTTCTTTTGCTGTGAAACCACTAGCCCCGGCCATGTGCATTGCAATTCTCTTTATCAGCAAGGCACTTTGTTCCAGATTATTGCAGGAAAGAAAACCCTTCCTGTAATTATCCTATGCCTTCGTACCATAAGACAGTTTAGCAGGAGAAAAACATACAACTGAGTGTAAGTTTTGTACAATCTAGAACTGTTCAAAAATGAACACTTGTGGAAACAAGGAAATCTGTGAATTTTGCTTAGATCTGATGTAGTCATGTGGAAATAGGATTGGACAAATGTGGTGTCATCTAGTGGTGATAAACTAGGGGGAGAATGAATGTGTCATAAGACTGTTCGGACATCTCTATTCTCTAGTGTTTTCAGAGATAAGAAGGTTTCTTTTCTTTGAGTAAAAGAAAGTATCTGTGACATGAGGATCTTACGATATGCTTTACAGAAAAGTCAGAGCATTATTCTTTGGTCTACTTTTTACAGAAGAAGAAGAAGGGAGGGAAATGTCAGGGAGATGTTTCTTCTCTTTTTGTTTTCTCAGATGTTAAATTGCCATATTTTGGAGTATCGTATCTTAAATCTCCTATCTTTCTAAAGATGTTTGGACAACAAAGAGCCCACTTTGCAATAGTATCTCCCCTATAAAGATCAAATTTGTTTATTTTTTTGAGCTCCTTATAAAAAAAAAAAAGAGCAGATTTGTTTATTGTACTAGAAGGTGTATTAAACCTCTGTATAGCATACGGTAGGCCTATTTATTATCCATTAAAGAAGATTCGTACTCTTTGAGAGATCAGGACTATTTCATTTATTTCAACCAGCTAATATATCTATGTGCCATCTTCCTCATTCTGTGCTGTCCTTGGAAGGGGAGGCCCTAACAATTTTCACAAAAATAATTAACTCTTGCCATTGCTATTGCTATCAAATACTGTCAGTGAAATTAAGTCATTTGAAACAATTTGGAATAAATATTTGGTAATATGTCTTTTAGTAGTGCTTATTTTATGTTTAAAGAGCCAATTCAAAAATAATTTTTAAAGACAGTACAATCCATGAAATAAATACTAACAGGCATGTACTAGGAAAGTGTTCAAATACATTTATAATGAAATAAATTCAAGTTTAAGATTGTTAAGATGTTTGTCTATATTTAATAAAAAGGGAAAAATAAAAGAAAGCAATTTTGTTATGAGAACAGAAAAAAAGTATTCTGATATGGCTAAAATAAATTATTCAAAACACATAGGTGATAACATTGGCAATAATTATCAGAAGTCTCAGACAGTTTTGTCTTTGATTCAGTATTCTATTTGTCAAAAATTCTGATGAAGCAAAAAGAGAGTGAAAAAAAATTACCTTTAAACATTCTAAATGTTAAAAATGTTACTTACAGAAATATATCAGTGATGTTAAAAATAGAAAATTCATTTTAACATATGCTAGACACATCAAATTTTATATTATTTGGCCAACAAGAATGATATTTTCAACTGATGTTTTTTAAATAAAAAGTTGTATATAGTATTGACAAAATTAAAATCAATATACAGAAAACAGTTTATTATTTGTAGATATTGGTAAAATTTCCAAAACTAAATGGATCAGATGATAACAAATGTAAATTATTTTTCTTGAATTATACAATAAAATATCTATTTTATTTTTCACTTATATGTTTCTTTCCGATAGACTTATGTCTATTGTTTTTAATTACAAAACATATTTTTAATATCAGAATTTGAAAGTAATAAAATTGTGTAAGAACTCCATAATGAAACTACAAGCAGATATTAGATAGAAAATTGCCAAATAAATAGCATTATGTTGGGTACAGCTAATGACATATTAACAGAAAATTATAAAATTGAATGTAGAGTACATGTATAAATAATATAGTAGAAGAAATGTATTAAATAGGTACAATATTTTTCTATAAGTAACAAGATCATTTTAGATTTCCTCATTTTGATTTTAATATCTTCTGGATTTTAAAAAATACATGGTTTTGTGTTATAAAAATAAAACTGTTTTCTAGTATAAAAGTAACACTCTTAAAAACTCTAGACTGGCAATAAATAGAAGCAGAACCAAGGAAGTAGATGGAGGAGAAAAGTTACATTACATGTAAGAAAATATTCTGGGGGATTTGTAGAGTTTGGAAGGAAAAGAATCAGAGGGAGTTGACTTAGGTAAACAGTATCATTGTTTGTTTTAAGTTGTGAGACCCAAGGAAAGAATGCGCTTGAAACACTAGATTTCAGACTCCTGATTTTTTTTGTGGTTCAGGCTAGCCCTGACTCAAACTCACATCACAGCGATCCTCCTGCCTCTGCCTCCCGAGTGCTGGGATTACAGGCGTGAGCCACCATGCCCGGCACTGTGGTATGCGGTACTGGTTGCTGCTGGTTGCTCCACACCCAGTATGGTATGTGGTTACTGGGGGATCGAACCCGGGACCTTGTACTTGGAAGACAGGCGCCGGAACCACTGAGCTAACTCCCCGACCCTCCGACTCCTGATTATTTAGAGTTTTATGGAATATCAGGATAGAAGTGCCCAGTGGACTGAAAAACTATTACAGCAAACACGGCGTGGCATGTCTCACAGAAGTACAGATTCGGTATCTAGCATTAAAAGGGAGAGTTAAAAATCACTGAGCACATTAAAATTACCCTAGGATACTGTAGCCGGAGGAAAAAAGAAAGCCCAGAGAGATCCGTGGAGAACCGCCGCAGTCACCTGAAGGCGTAGGCTGACATGACAGAAGTGGGGCAGAGGACATCGAGATGAACCCGTGATAAGCAGCCTCGGGCGCAAGTCAATCACTAACAACAGATATGGCCTTTGGTAAATTATTCAAACTCTCCAAGGCTTATAAATTGTAGAATGTCTCCAGGACTGCAAGAAGTGCTCAATAAACATTAGCTAATATTAGCAGCAGTCACGGACCACTTAGCGATCGGAGATGTAAAACCAAAGATAAATCTGGAATAATTCCAAAGGAAGAAAATACAGGGGGAAAAAATGAAGTGAAGAGTGAGAAGATATGGAATTTCCAAGTTGTTGGCAACAGTCAAAGGAGCCACATCCTAGTAAGGTCCACACAGAATTTAGTGGACGTGGTGTTTAGGAAGCCATTTCAGATCTTTGGCAAAATAATTATATTTGTTTGTGTGGTCATGTTCAAGAATGCTTTTAACAGTGACTTTCTTGATGTTTTCTACTGAGATTACTTTAATTTGTAAAGAAATAACGAGATATATTTTCAAAATAAAGTTGATGATTGTACTGAGTGGAGTATAATTTGAACAACAAGAACAGAACTAGTTCCCCTTGAGACACCTATGGTTTCCTTTGTCTTGTTCACAATAGGGCTCCGCAATGATTCCTGAAAGTCTTCAGAGTCACCAGCCGGGATTACCCTTGAAGAACATTTTCTCTTAAAAATACTGATACTGCCTCTGCCAGTCAGTATCTTGATAGGATTTGTGGTAAGAAAGAAAGGAAATAAATGTCTGCAGAGAGAATTTCTCCTTCTAAGTAAATTACTTTTTCTTTTCTTTTTCCAGGGAGCCTAGTCGAAAGCTCCTTATGTGGAAAAGAAGTCAGTAAGAGAAATACATCTCAAAACCAAAGTAAACACTAAGATGCTAATATAAAGAGAGGACAAGAATTAATACTGGATCCTCAAAAGCAAAAGAACAAGTTATTGAGAGGCATCGCCCCTGCAGTGAGTCGCAGAGGCAGGATCTGGGATTGCCTGGTGGAGCTTCTCGGTTTTCCAGCACCTTCAGAGTAAGAGAAAGGAGCACTTCCACATGAGGTGAGGTTCCCAAGCTCTCTGGTTGTGGTCCTCACACTTTTCTGAGCCTCTTTGTCATGGGGTTTCAGGGAGGTCCAGGAGGTGACAACAGGGAAGCGAGACCAAATGGACACACAGAAGTTTATTGTGAACAGTGCTATTCACAAGCTGAATGTACATGTAAGATGTTCAGAGAAAGGAAGTGCCAGGCTGATCATAACAGAAATGGTGCACTTTTAGGATCCTAAGAGTGTGAAAAGCCAATCCACAGATGACTTACTTTTGTCCTATGTATTCCTAATTGAAGAATGAGACAGACAGTCTTTAAAAAAATCAATTGTCCAGTTTAGATATTGCATCTGAATCATAACATTTACATTAAAATCAATAGGGAAAAAAATTCATGTCCCATGTGACTGTTTGTGACTCTCTTTGTCAAAGTCTGGATAAAGCAGTGGAAAGCAATACCATGTCTTTGAATTTAAAGGGTGCTGCAAAACCAAAAAGAGGCAAAAATTGGGCGGAGAGTTAAGGAAAAATTTAGGAACTCTGCAGAGTATTTTTAATATTTGCTGTGTCCTTGATTATTAAGTCATATATATATATATATGTATATATAAAATATATATATATATATTTTAACAGGGTCTCCCTTTTAGTTCAGGCTGGCCCTGAGTTTAAACTTGAACTCACAGAAATCCTCCTGCCTCTGCCTCCCAAACGCTGGGATTATAAGTGTGAGCCACCACACCCTGGCATTGTGGTATGTGGGACAGATTGCTGGTGGGCGCGAGTCTCCACACCCAGCATTGTTGTATGTGGATACCAGGGATTGAACCCTTGCATTTTCAAGACAGATCTTGGAACCACTGAGCTAAATCCCTGGCTCTTCTGTATCTTTCTTATTTAAAGTTTGGCACACAGAAAGCTCTCTCTTGCCACAAATTTGTACATTCATTCTGCTTTGTATTTTCTACTTTAAGTATATTTCTGGATTATATTTTATGAATTTTCATGAGAAAAACTCACTTTCCTTTACAAATGTTTCATCACAATATTATCAGACACTAATGTGGGAAATGAGCATCTACTTTTGTGTTTTTAGCACAATGGAGCTTTATTACAGTGTAGTGACTATTTTCTACTGATAAAATGTGCTTTTTTTCTTTTCTTTTCTGTTATATTCTCAGCATTGCTTCTAAAATTTACTTTTGAAATATATAGTATTTACCATAAGAGGTTTTCAAGTTTGTTTTATTTATTTATTTAT
The DNA here is from genome assembly GCA_004026965.1 of Petromus typicus. Taxonomy (NCBI): domain Eukaryota; kingdom Metazoa; phylum Chordata; class Mammalia; order Rodentia; family Petromuridae; genus Petromus; species Petromus typicus. Next base: position 14,127 of record PVIR01021391.1, read on the forward strand.
TTATTTATTTACCAGTTGTGTCAGTTTTCCTTTTGCTTTTCTTGGTGGAGGGAATCTTCCTCGGGAATATTTTTCTGATATATCCTTTCTTCTAAAGTGTTCTATTTTTTTTCTCCTAAAAGTAACCCTTTCCGTGTGTTAATCAATAAAAATCTAAAGAGCTTTATTCAAGGGTTTTAGACATTTCAAAAATCTATCCTATTGTAACAGGAAACCTTGGAGACTCATTGTAATAGCAAAGGCACAAGTTTCTTTTTATTATAAAAGATGTTTATGTGAAGAACAAAATAGACAAGAGAAAGTAACTGCTTCAGAATACTTGATGGGCACTTTAATCTTCTATTAATATGCAAATTTTGTTCTTTAGAGCCCCAGTAAGAGATTTTTTTCCATCAGGCTATTTGAAAGTAGTGTTATTCTCCCAAAGGTCCTTCTTTCCTGAGTCAAAGTGAAACAGTGTTTTTATGCTAATTCCCAAGATACTCTTGTATGCATCATTTTCTTTTGAAATTATATGGAGTTTATTGAACCACATTTGTAAAACATTCCACAGTTGATTTCATCCTAAAGATCTTCTTTAATAGAACTGATTCCCCTGTTGATCTCTGTCATAAGAGAATGTTAAAGAAAATCAGTTTTAACAACTTGGTCAAAATAAGAAAGGTTTTTGTGGACAAAATTGAAGATATGAACTTGTGAACAGGAAAAGGACAAATTTTGTTGAGTAATTAGCCTTTTCAAGAATCTGGAAAATAACACTTTAAGAACATTGATCTCAAGAATAATCACTAAGGCACCTAACCACCACTTGGGCTTTTTTATAGGCATTTTTTCACATTGTATTGCAGTTTAAGACTTGAGCTTTCCAAAGGCAACAATAACATAATGAGAGCTCCATTATTGTTATACAAATTATGATTTAAAAATAAAATTATATTTATAATCATATTGCTTAACACATACCATTGACTTCAGGTATCTCATTCACATAAAAATGTTTACCTCATCTCTTCTCAAACTGGTGAAAATTGAAGTCTTATACATGTTATCAATGTATTATCCAGATTATGTCATAAGTACTTTTCCCAGGAAAGAAGCATTTTAACAATGTATCTTATGGGCTAACAGGATTATTCTATTTTTTTAAAAAATTAATATATTTATAGAAGTTCTGATCCATCCTTTACCCCAAATCAGGAATACTGATTGTTTTCTGGAATGACATTTTTCTTAATGATAAGCACAAATCTGGTAATTAAGTTTTCCAATTCATCATTCCTTTTCTTCCTTTGTTTTAGCATAAAACAGTACACTTTGCCCTTAATACTGACAATATGTACCTCACAGGAGAAATGTAAATGAAATACGTTGTTTTAAACATTACAATCACACCAAAACACAAGCTGTATTAGCAGAAAAGGGAAAAGGTGCAACTATTCAAGTTAATTTCCCTTTGATAGGAATCCTTCTCATCTCTTTCATTTACAAGCAAGTTCTTTAAGATCCAAATCTGATGTTCCTTTCTACTTTGGAAATTTCCTTGATCCGTTCATACTACCCAGATAAAATGTATACTTTTATCTGTTAAAAACAATGACAAAAGTTCTGTGTCTCCTTTTTCAGACAAAAAGACATAAATTTGTTGTTTTGTTTGAATGCCAATATCCTCTAATCAATCCCACACATCTGTTACTTTATCTTTCAAACCTCTAAAACATAGAGAAGGCTCAATAATTTGCCTGCTGTACCAATATACATACTTGATTACTAGCACTGAAAAGCTTAAAATGTATTTAGAGCTACAGTTTCAAAGGTAAGAGTTGATCTTCATCTTCCTGGGTTTTCCTCACTAGATTAATCATCCTGCATCCATAATGTATCCCTGAAATGTACCAATGAACTCATTAAGGAAAAAAACTAAAATAATTCCAATTCTATATTAAAAGGAAGAGCCCAATTTCACATTGCAAATACTAGAGTTCTAGATGTGTTATCAGTTATACAGTGTTATGTTGATCAAAGAGGAAAAAAACCCTACAGCACTGAAATCTATACTAGCTGCTTCAAATTTTGCCAGTTAAAATCAGGAGAACTAGTCTGACAATAAAAAAAAAAACCTCATTCCTTAGCAATAACAACTGCAGAGTACTGATAACCAATACTTTAAATGTTTCTGCAGACTTAACAAAGAGTACCAAGTACTTTGGGAGCTAGATGCAGTTGAAACATGCAATTTTAGCAAGCAATGGGAACTAACACTAGTCACACACACACACACACAAAATCGATGGAATGGGTTTGAGGGCTGATTTAGAAAGCATAAAATGGACTATTATTGCTACTTGATACAACCAGTAAGTTAGGGATAATGGTGCAGACTCTGGTAGTTACAGACACCAGCTCAGTAGAATCACAGGTCTTCTTGAGAGAAATATGTTAATTAGTTATAAAAATTCAGAAGCATAAAAAGCACCTACCTAATACATTTCAAAGGAAATTTTTCCCTCCAAAAATAAACCTATGATTATAAATAGATTATAATGAGCATTAAAGAGCCTAGTAGACTTATGAAGCTACTAGTTAATACCCTGATCAAAATCTTGTAATAACAATTATGTTTCCCCAGATATATCAGAATGAAGAACTCAATATATCACTTACAGTGATATCTGTGACAATGCCCCTGCCATGCACACGTGACTGAACGGGGAATAAGGAATCTGTCTGATGATATATTTAGCAACAATTAAAGCTGTCTGTTGTCACCATCTCAGAAGTTGAAATAGCTGGCCTCTGTCAACCTGGAGCCTTCACAGTGAAGAATTTGTCATATTTAAGTTCTTCAACCATGACTAAATGTATTCCTTTAGGATATGCTTCTATTGCTCATCATTTTGAGAAAATTGGTGGGCCAACAGTAAATTATACTTTTCAATGTTGTTTTTCCAATAAAGCAGCTGACTTTTGCTTTAATTACCAACAATGTCTGCAGGAAATAAAAACTAGAGAGAAGGAGGTAAATCCTTTCCCTTGAAGTGCATAGCATTAAAATACCAGTGACCACAGCTTGACATTACTGTTCATGGTATGTGCCCATTTCTACTGAAGTTCAAGATTAGAGGAGCATGCTTAACCCTGTCGTTTGAAAGAAACAGTAATTTCAGAGATGAACTTTATGTACCAAAATGCAAATAGATGAACTTTTAAAGGGAAACCCTATGAAAAGTAAGAACCCCAAAACGCAATATGTGAAAACATATGTCTTGCAATAACATCAAAAATAATATCTTATATAAGATTTGCAAAACTCAAACAAAGAGGTTAAGGTATTAAGTTAATACTGAGATGTATGCCACAAGGAGATCTCCTAGTGACTTAGAAACCCTTCAGAAACTTTGTCAGCCAACTAGAAAATTAAATTGCTGTTTTGTGTTTAGCAAAATTCAATAGGGCAGCTACTGGGGTCAATTTTTCCAGGACCTGTTAAGTTAATTAGTATGAATCCAAAGGTTTATTCTCTGAAAATTTAAGGAAGTTGCTGACTTGTCTCTGTCTCCTTTCTGGTATTCTTTCCATTAGGTGGGGTATTTTAACAAGACAGTTTGCCTTTTCTACCATTTGCATTTAATTGTAGACCTATATTTGCAATGCAAGTCACAAATATAATTCACTGATTTCCACTTCAAAACTGAAAAGAGCTGGATTTTTCAAATATTGTACCCTTATCAGGAACTCCTTGTACTTATAGGTGAGTAATTTTTCTGTCCACAGAAAACTGTCAACGATGCACCAGAGTCTAATTGTTGTGTAGTAGTCGGACCACCTCACTACATCACCAGTTCATGAAAACCTTGAACTGAAAGCTTATGATTGCTTCGGATTCTGGAACATAAATATTTTCTTTTAACCCAATTACTTAGGGATAATATTTTAAACAAATGAAAATTTTAATCTGCTTGACTCACTTGTAACAAGTTTATATTTACCATGCTACAAACTCAATTCTTCATTCTATTATTTTCCTGTCTATCCTGTAGCATTCACCCCCATCTTCTTAATTTCAATATATGATATGCACACAGGTGTCCTACATAGAATTGTGAGTCATCCTAAACTTTTCCTTCACCCTCAATTTTCACTTTGAATCCACAAGCAAATCATTTCATAAATCATGTTTAAATTTCTCTAGTCAATACCTATGATGTATATCTCATTTAACAGTGTCTTATCCTCACTGCTTCTACTTTTGTCTAGCCTCAACATGTTTTTGCTTTCTCATTTTATTGTTTTGAAGCAAATCTTCTGATTGTATTTAGCTTTTAAAAACCTTTCTGCAATTTCCCATTGAACTTAGAATAAAGTAGAAATGCTCTATAACAATGCAAGTCAGCGTGATCCATGACTTGGTGTAATCTACAGAATGACAAGGAAGCACTTAGAAACATTTCTACAGCACGACAAAACTGGTTCCTCGATCTGTGTGATGGCTGGAGTTGTTCTGATGCAATGGGATCGACCAGTCCTAGTTAGTGCTCACAGGCTCAGAGGCTAAGTTGTGTGTGTGGGATGTGTGTGTGTGTGTGTGTGTGTTTCAACATATGCATGAACTCTAGAAAGTAGATTGCTATATATTAGTCCAACTATTCATCAGAAATGGAAATGGAGAAAGAGGAAGAAGAGGAGGAGGAGGCAGGAGGGAATGAGAGTCCTTTGTTAGCAATAGCTGGAGAAGCTTTACCATGTGTGTGCCCAGCACTGCTAATGGTCCATTCTATCCCATATCACTTACCTCTTCATTTTCTCTCCCCAGCCCCAGGAACCCACTTGCAGAGTGATAACCTTTCTCCCTTTAGCCCTTTGTTATTTATGCTTATAATAATCTCTTCACCCCATATCTTACATTGCTAGATTCTTATCTCTAAGAATTGGACCTGTGCCTTCTTTTTAAAGAAACTCTCCGTGCTTTTTCCTTCTCTGATGTTCTTTTTCTGATTTTATTTCTTGTTTTGAAGAATGGTCTGTTTCTTTTCAATTGCTCTGAGGGGATTTGTTCCCCCATATCTTCTTTTACTACTCCTTTCTCCTCGGTAGCTCTCTTCCAGGACATGCTTCTGAGCGTGAAGTGGTTCTCTCTGCTTTTTGTCCATGGGCTGACATGGACCTATTTCATTCCTTCAAATTCTGAAATATGGTGCCCAAAGTGTATTTCCTTTAAGCCTTTCCAAAGCTCAGCTCATATCATGTAGAAAATCAAGTGATCTCCAAAGTTTGTCTTGGTTATTTACTGGCTTGAAGAGGATAATAGAGTATACAAGTGTAGGAGTCCAAAATTTGTAGTTAAAAAACAAATGAAAGAAAAAGTCTAAAAAAGAAACTAATAAATTGAAAAGCAGATGAGACATTTGGATAAAGATGAGTTTTTAATCATCATTAATAATATAAAAAGTTAAACTTATTCCTGTGTTTCTCATTGCTTTAAGGATTTTGTAGCATTTTTGTGGAAGTAAATCAAAATAAATCATTAATCTCTGATTTTGATATCATTTTAATGTTCTGCAGGGCTTAATGTAATCAAAGCAGAAAATACCTTGAGTGGGCACAGGAATGGGAAAAAATGAGGAGTTGTGTCATGTACTGGTACAAATTCTCAATGTTGACTGTGATCATACCATGTATATAATATATATCAATAAAACCAATTAAAAACAAACACCTTGTGTGACATCCACATGGAAATAATTTATTGCCAAATATAACTTTCAAAAAAGAGTTACAGTTAAATTTATAGTGGCTGGATGCATATGATTTCATCACCTAATTAGTGTATGTTCCTCAATTGAATCTACCCTTTCAAGACCATGTAAGCATTAATAAACTGATGTTTTATGCATAGGTTACAATTACTTAAATATCTTTTTGAGTGTTATAATTTTTGAGATGATGATAATAAAAAGTTATATATGTTTTTCTATCTAATAAAAATTTTACAATTCTTTGATTTTTAGGAAAAGTATTAAAAGGAAAAAAAATAACATATTTATAGGACTCCAAGTTACTGATTATCAGATTTAACAGTATTAAATGGGAAGTAAATAATAATTCAGACAATGGTTTAGCATAATAAAATTAACCTTGTCTTTTCTATCAATCGCAACTGTTAAGGAATAAATTTTCCTTATCAAGTTAAGAAACAATTTATAAACTATGTATGGTGGTTCATAGCTGTAGTCAGTGTGTGAAAGGCTGAGTCAGGAGGCTACTGTGAGTTCTAGGGCAGCCTGAGCTACATAGTGAGTTCAGGACGCACCTAAACTATGTAATAAGAGCCTGCCTAAAAAAAAAAAAAAAAAAAAGGAAGAAAGAAAGACAGAGAGAGAGAGAGAGAGAGAGAGAGAGGAAGGAAGGAAGGAAGGAAGGAAGGAAAGAAAGAAAGAAAGAAAGAAAGAAAGAAAAGAAATTCCAACACTGTTATCAATTCATTCTTTCCAACCACTCCACTTGAATGGTCTCTTTTCTGTCACTGTACTTTCAAATATCTTGGTTAAATTCTCCTCCCTAAAACATAATACAATACATCCATAAGTTAAAACAGAGAGATATAGTTTAACTTGCATTTTTAGCCCATGGTCAGATGGCTCTAAAGTTGTACTATGACTGAAGGGTTTAAACAGAGAAATGCTGCTCATTTCCTTATATCTCAGAAGGAGATATCGAAGGGAGGAACTGGGGAGGGAGATTTATCTCTCTGTCACCCAACCAGTGAGTTGCCTCCAGTGAAAGCCCACCTCTTAACAATAAATCAGTTAAAACCTCAACAGGGGTTTCATCTATTGGTTAGGGTAGCATTCCTGTGACCCAATCATCATTCAAACAGATGAGGCTTTGTGATGACACCTCAGATCAACACTAACAAATTCCAATCACATTATCTGAAAAATACAATTGGATCTGCTTAAGTCCATCAGAACTCTTCTACTGTCCCTATAAAGTTATTAGTACAGGAGGGACAGAACATGAATGGTCTGACTTCTCCCTTCCTCTCAGTCTTACTACATCCCGTCTCTCCATGGGTGATGTGCCAACTTGTGGGGAAGGGTCATCTCCAAAGAAAAATAAAGGAGGAGAAAAGTGAGGATGAGAAGGAGAAAAAAAAAAAAAGAAGAGGAGGAAGGAAAAAATTAAGCAAGAAAGAATGGGCATCATGTTGAGAACAAAGATTTGAAGAAAGTTTGGTGGCCTGTTTCCTTCCCAGATGGTAAGTCTGCTGAGCATGAAGACCATCTTTTTTCATCATTGGATATTTGTATGATGTCTGACATACATATAAAGACAATAAGCATATATTACTGGATAAATTCATTATAAATGTGCAAAACCTAGTGAAATGGAAAATGTAGGCAATTTTTGTGATTAATTTTCAGTATTTCTACTGAAATGATACATTTAAAGGAATCTTAACAGCTGAAATATAAGACGATAAAAATAAAAAATACAATCACCTCATAAAAGATAATTGTGATTAATATTTAGAATACATTTTTCTTTGGAAACTGCACCAGTCAAAGATTTTTCTACATTCCCCCCCACTTTTATAATCATAGTACAGTTACTTACAGTATTTTTTATCCCTCACAATTTAGATACCTTCAATATGCACACGTTTATTAAAAAAAAAAACAAAGAGCACTTTGCTTATGTAATGTTTCGATTTCACTTATCATAAATTCAAATCAGTTGGAAGGTTCATCAACCTTTCATCCTAGTCTATCTCTGCGTTTCCTCCTGCATCTCCCCACCCACCCCGTGCTCCAAGATCATGGTGTTTGAAACGTGTACTTGAAAGAAAATTGTCTGCTTTTAATATGCCTATTTTTCCTGCTCAGAAAAGATATGATTAACCCAAAAAATTCCACTTTCGTGGTCAGCCCAATCTACAAAGCATACTTAAAACTCTTCTAAATATTCGTAGAACTTTATTGGACTCTTTTAACCCCCTAAACATTTTTTCTTTAAGAGCAGTTCATTTACTTCCTTATTTTTGTCTTGTTTCTTCCAAGCCTGGAAGCCTAGAGTCTTCCAGATTCGCTCCATGAACAGAAACAATATCACACAGGACTGCTTCTGCCCTTGGGTTTTCAGAGCCGGATCTTCAGGGAAGAACACAATGAATACAAAACAATTTTAAAACAAGAACCCAGATTTTTAAGTGCACAGGTATACTTGTTAAATTTATTTTCTATATCTTAAAAGTTAGAAATTTGAGAAATATTTACTTGGAAACTATAATAAAATCAAGTTCAGTCAATAATAATATTCACAGTTAACTACCAAATCACATTTAAGCATGTAGAATAAAGAAGCAAATTTCGTGAGTTGGTCAGCGTCTTACTACCCTGGTAATGTTAGGCAAGTTATTTAAACTCTTTCATTTCAATTTCCTTTAATTTTATTAAAGTGAAATTCATGTAGAATACACATAAGTATTTTAAAATGTACAATTCATGGCATTTAATGCACACACAGTGTTTCGTAGCACCATTTCTGGTTTCAAAACTTTTCACTACCTCAGAAGGTTGAGTTCACTGGAAGCTGTCATTCCTCTTTTCCTCTCTACCTCAATTCCCAGTAAAGTTATTCTCTTTTGTGTCTTTTTATTTATTCTGTATATCTTATATAAAAAAGAATGATATGTTTTAGCTTAGATTCTTTAGATTCTTTGTTAATGTTTTTGGTATTTATCATTTTTAAGCATAATCAGCAAAGAAATATTTAAGGTATACTAGGTCATCTTTTGAAATGAATACACATTATTAAAATATTGCCACAGTCAAGCTTATGGATGTATCCACAATCTCATATGCATATAGAAATTCTTAATTTCTTCCACTTAGAAACATTTTATAAATGTACAAGTAAAAATCACAGCAAACTCTTCAACTGGCCGTAGTGGTGTCATACCAGCATGCCGAATGTAACAGACAGGATTTTTACATGTGTGAACCTAGCTTGGGCAATTGACAAACTTAGTGAAACTCTGTTTTGAAATAAAAGGTCTGAATTTTTTAAAGCATGCGGATGTGCTCAGTTCAAAGATCCTAGGTCACCCTCAGTACCACAAAAATTTGCATGCATGTGTGTGTGCATACATGTTTATGTGACTGTGTGTACATGTGTGTGCATATACGGCATTCTCGATGATTTCTTCATCCTTCTATATGTTAGTACATTTTTGAAAAAAAAAAGTCAAAGCCAGATATACTGTTTTGTAGCCTGCTGTTTCACTTAAAAGAATCCAGTGGCTACCCTTTCATTTCAAATTCATCTCAACATCATGATCTCTGAATGACATAATTAATCATTTTTATTATTTTCCTCCTAATATTCTCCCCAAAAGCCTGCTCTTCTCTGCTTATATTCTCTTCCTATTATCTGATAATAGTCTTGGCTTATTTAGCATAATATTTCTGATTTTCCAGCCGCATTGAATTATATGTCCATACTTAATTCATTTTAATGGCTAAATAATGTTCTATTAGGTGAATACACCAGCATTTCTTTTCCACTTATTGAAAGATACATATTTGGGTTAATCTATTTAATGGGAATAATTATAGTCCTTTTAGAGTTATTATGAGGATAAAATTACTATTTGGAGAGCATGTAGGAGATTATCATCCTCTTTGTTTTTAAACAAAATGAATATTCATATATATTTAATTATTCATGTTTATATACCTATAGAAACTATTGGCTGTAAATATATCAGATAGTAATTATTTTCCTAAATGCTGATACTATGGGTAGTTTTTAACTTCTTCTTAAGTGAAAAATTGTCTTTTCTGAATAAAATATATAGAAGTGAGAAGTATTTTGTCAGATACATCTGATCATTATCTTCATAACTCTGGCCTCCTTCCTAGTCATTTATAATTTCTCAGCACAAATGAATAGTTTAATAGATACCTGTCATCCTGGAATTTACATATGCTCTTTTTACACTGGGGCTCCACATTTCAAGAAACATCAGTCACATGGAGCATCTATAAGGGACGCCAATACTGATAATGCCCACAGGAGGCTGTCAAGAGATAACCCCACATTTGGGTTGTGCTGAAGCCAGAGTAACTTGCACCCTCATTCCATTCTCCAAAATAACTTTTTTCCTAGAAGGGGAATTTCTAATGACACCTATATATTCTGTCCATTTTGTTCCTAATTCAGGAATGATTTGGGGTCAGGGATTTAGCTCAAATGGTCCTAAGCCTACCTTGGAAGCAGAAGAGCCTAAGTTGGATCTCTGGGACCACAAAATAAAAAAGAGAATGATATGTCTTGTCCTTTCTGAGTCTTGCTCACATTAGTTTCCATAGAAACTGCAGGATGGCACATCCTCTCATTTATTCCCATCTTTGTACAAAGCTTGCTATTACCCCAGTTGATTACTAATAAAAATGAGCGGCTTGGTCTGGTCAAGGCCTTTGTGGGTTGCACCAACTTTGGTTGTCCTGATGCTCTCTTTCTGTCCTTCTTAGTTATGTCTTTTATTTTTCCCTGGCCTGCTTCATCCACTGGGCAGGAGACTGGGCCCTATAGCTCAGGTTGCCAGTAATGTTTCAGGCAGCCCCAGTACATCTACTGAGTTATTTTCTGCATCCTCTCCATTATTATGGTAAATTTCACAACTTGAGATTTCTCTTTTCAGACTCCTCATATTTGTAGTTCAGCGTGCTTTATAGGTTTAATCCACATATCAAAAGCTGCCTCCAGGGCTGTGATAAGCTATTATTTTTTTTCCAAAAGCACGACTGCACTGACCCTCAAAAGGGCTTCATTGTATCATTTGTACCAGCTTTGAAAACTGTGAAGGAGAGCCACAGGTGTCCTGGCCCATCTACATACATGTGACACACGAAAACATGACACGACCACCCTAGAAGGGCAAATACACCAAACCACAGTCCGGTTTCTGCTCTAGACAATATCATAACCATTGTCTCCAACCTTAGTCTACCATGCAATGAAACTTGGACATAAAATGTAGATATTCCACTTTTCCTTTTGTAAATGAAACCAGTTTTAGACATCAAGAAAACAGATGCTAATACCATTTAATAACTTATATCTTAAAATATACAGAATACATTTTCTAAATGTTGCCTATTGATTTGGAATATAAATATTACTTAACTAGAAATTCTAATTACTCTGGTGCCCATGTTCAAATGCTCTGTTATCCATTACAATAAACACAACTGGCCATCTGACCATTTTCATGTGTGTGTAGATGATTACATCATTTGTTGTCTTCCTAATTTTCTAATTTTGTTGTCTTTCAAATTTTAGAATTTTAAAATATGCTGTATCAGGCCAGGGATTTAACTAAGTGGTTCCTGTGCAAGACCCTATCTCAAAAAACTAAAATACAGGGAAAAAAATCCCAATCTATCAAAGATAATTTCTCTCATTAGCATTACTTAGCACTACCTTCTATAAAAGGTCTGCATGTTATTCTTTGCAATTTTATATCAATAAATATGTCCTGCTGAACCATAATAACTATGGCTATTTTATTTCTTATCGTGATTTCACAGAATAAAAGAAGAAACCACAAAATTACTGAAATATTTCCATAAAGCTAAGTGCTATGTCAGTAATAATATCCTTAAAGAAAAGCAGGTTTCTTGAAAACAAGAACAAATGGAGAACCACTTTCAGAGAGACAAAATATCTTCTCCTGCTTCTATTTTAATTAAAATGAATGAAAATGAATTGAGACTAGAAAAATTATATTCCATTTCCTGTAGAATTCTGTAAGCAAGTGTAGTACATGAGGTGAAGAAAAACTGAAGAAGTAATTTAAATTACACTTTCAGGTTTCAGGACATGACTTCGTGTCACACCAATACAATGCCCCATAAGGCTGTAGGAAATTACTGTCCTGTAATATTATTATATTTTCTCATAAGGAGCAATATAATAATTCTAACGTGCATGTCATTAAAAAGCTCAATGACTTTACCATATCAAAATACCCCCTGAAAAAAATCACTTGTTATATGACATAATTGTAGATATTTTGAAAAATATGGTTATTTCACTACGAAAATAACAAAGAAGCATCAAAGTCCCATTGTACTTAACTCTTTGTGGGACTTATTCTTGTACTTTTGGCTTACTTCTTCTAATATCATAATACCAAGTTCTATTCTCATCATAAATACGTTTATGTGTGTCATTAGTAAATGTTCCGTGAATGTCTAATGTCAGCCAATTGTTGGTACAAGTTTGCATACTGTGGAAGTAAGTACAATATGATTAACAGAGCACATGCGTCAGAGACCTGAGCAAACTCTTCTCTTCTCTCGTGGAAGTGGAGAGAGCTGCAGGGGCTCACTGGGAGAAACTGCTCCAGATCCCTCTGTGGGCAGGTGGAGCACACACGCTCTTTTCCTGGGCCCCAGGTACCATCCTCCACATTGGTGCCAAAATCAATCTTCCAAGCATGTTGGGCCCATATTATTCTCTGACTTGAGGATGGCTTTCCCAGAAAATAAACTCAGATTTCTTTTTCTTACCCACAAAGACTGCTATTTCTGGTCTTTTCAGCCACTCTTTGTTCATCCTACACTACTTTCTCAGTTTTCTGTCTTTACTAGTCTTTCTGTTTTAAAATACCTTTTAAGTCATACATTAAATGAAAAAAACACAAAGTGTACAGATTAGCTGGGTGTTATGTAATCTAGCAACACAAGTATACCTTGTATAAGTTCAGTCAGGTTAAACATAAGTATTTCCTCAAACTCTGACCATGTCTTTTGGGGGAAATGTTCAAACTCCTTTTTTCTAGCATTTTTGAAATGCTTTGTTCAGTATTTCTGTCTTTAGTCACCCTATTGTCCAGTAGCTCTTGGAACTCTGTCCTCCTATTTAATTGTAACTCTTAATACACATCGATCTATAATCCCCCAACCCCAGAGGCATCACAGCCCCCAACTCTGGTAACCAGCACTCTGCTCTTAGTGCCATGAGATCAGCTTGTTATTAGATTTTATAGAAGTGACATCATGTGGGACTTATCCTTGTGCTTTTGGCTTATTCCTTCTAACATAATAATACCAAATTCTATCCTCATCATAAATACGTTGTGTATGTGTGTCATCAGTAAATGTTCAGTGAATGTCTAATGTCAGCCAATTGTTACTATTTATATTAATCTAGAAGAGAGAGTAAGAAAATTTAATATGACTTGAAGAGCAAATATAGAGGTTAACATAATGCTGATGAAATTAGCACATTTATAAGATTAAATTAATTGATCCCCAGAAGGCAAAAACACTTACTGGCATAAGAAAAAGTGTAATCATTGACAAACATTTTCACATACATTATCTTATTTTAACTTCATAATAGTACTTATGATGACTGAAATTATGGGATATACTTATGATTAAATTTATAATAAATTCTGATATCATGCCAAATTCTAGCCAGATGTTCCTTTTGTAGCACTAAAGAAAAAAAAATCAATAAATGTAATTCTTTAATTTAATCTTATTTTATTCTTTCAATATATATTGCATAGATATCATACACTGTGCAATATTCTAGATACAGGATATACAGCCTTTAAAAAAAAAAAAAAAAAAAAACCTCCCTGCCCTTAATAGTGTTACATTCTCTATAGTGCAAAAAACAAGCATTTTAGGCAGATAGTTTACAGCTGGAATCTCTAATTATGGAAAACATTATATAAAGTTAAATAAAGCAGAAAAGGCAGCTGGAGTTTTCTAGGGAAATTAAGGTGTTGCAACTTTAAATGAAGGGCTAACTCAATATGAGGTTTAGGGAAAACTGCAATAAGAAGAAGATGTTTGATCAAAGATTTGAAACTAGTCTTGTGAGCTAATGTGAGTATATTGAGCAAGCTCATTCTAGGCAGAGAGAAAATCTAGATAGAAAAGTCTCTGGCATTTTCAAAGACATTAGTGAACTGAAGAAGAAATCAGAGTGAAGTAAAAGTTAAGGTGAAAAGTCAATGGGAAGTTAGATCATTTATGACCTTGAAGGTCATTGGAAAGTCTTTGGTTATTTCCCGTGTGAGCAGAGAGCGAAATGCAGAATTCTATACATACAAGAGTTAGGATTTGACTATGTTTCAAAGGATGATTTCTTCTGCTGAGTTGATATGAGGAGAGAAAGCATAAAAGGAGTGAAAGAAATAAAGCATAGACATTAATGTTGGAAGGCTATTTCAATAACCCTAGGCAGAAATAATGATGGTGTTTTGTTTTGTATTAGTGTATTAGTAGTGAAGGTAGTGACAAAAGTTGGATTTTGCATCCACTTGCAGAGTAAAGTTTGTAGAATTTAATAAAAAATGGGATCTAGGGGATAAAAGTAAAAGCAGAGTCAAATATTACTGAGGTGTCACCCTTTCCAGAAGAATAGACCCACATCAACTGAGGAGAGGCCTCTCTTTTGGAGAAAGAAGGTAAGACTGGGACACAGAAGAGACAGTTTTATTTCTGACATATTCAATGGTCACTGGGAGGTTTCAAGTAGGAAATTAAATACCTAAACCTATTGTGCAAAACAGAAATTCAGGCTATTTAAATATTCCAGCTCCATGGCAGAAATGATATGGCAGAAGAACATGATGGAGAGATCCTTCTCACTTCGTGGAAACCAGGCAGGACAGAAAGAGAAGAGGGGAACTTGAGAAAAGCAAAGGCAAACACACACCCTCACAAGTCACACCCTCGTTACCTGCCCCTTCCTTCCAGGCTCCACTACATAAAATACATTCAGTTATAAAGTCAGCAATGAATTTTCCTGGTGTTGAGTACAGTGAACCCATGGTCCATTCACCTTACAAAATCGCTACGTATGAACACAATGACCCTTCTTGAGCATATTATAGATTTCAATAACATTATCCCCAAAGGACTGATTTCCATTTCATTATGCAAAATGTATCTCATCCATCTGCAAGTGTCGCCAAAGTTCCACCATCATTGAAAAGTCTAATTCCTTAAGAAAAATATATGCATTATGTATTACAAATATTTGCTAATAAATATTAAAAGTAATAAAAGCTAGAAATATGCAAAAATAATGTCTAAAAATAAATTAAATACTTTGAACATATAATGGCAAAGGGTAAACATTTCCATTCCAAAAAGAAGGAATAGAGAAATAGAAAAGAATGGGACAAAAACACAACAGAAACTAAACCCATCAGGGCAAACATTTAATCTTGTAGTTCTGTAGCTGGCACTCCAAATAGAGGA
>PVIR01021392.1:0-29472 GCA_004026965.1 Petromus typicus
CACTCTAAACCTACTACAAAACAGGTTAGGTAAAACTCTTGAAGACATTGGCTTAGGGAAAGGCTTCATGAACAAAACTTCTATAGCACAGGAAATGGCTAAGGAAATCAACAAATGGGACCTCATTCTTTTAAAAATCTTCTGCACAGCAAAGGAAACCACCAACAGTGCAAACAGGCAACCAACAATGTGGGAAAAATTTTTTACCAGCTGTTCCTCAGATAAAGGGCTATTATCTAGAATATATAAAGAGCTCAAAAAAATCATCCCACCCATATTTAATGACCCAATTCAAAAATGGGCATCTGAGATGAACAGATATTTTTCAGAGTCTTCTATTCTTCTTAAGTGGCTTGGAAAACTCATTTGTATTCTGAGGTATTTAGAAAAACTGACATTAGTTACATTGAAACTTTTTTCTATTTATTTATTTATCTACATTGTCATTTTAATCTTAATTTCTGTGTATATTTTAGTGGGGGGTTGTGAGGAAATTTGAGGCCAGTTGAACTGGTCATTTTTGGTCAATTGCTAATGACAGTATTACTTATTCAAATCCACTTTGCCAAGCATAATGACTTTACATTTTGTTTTCTTTACATTTCTTTAGTACTCAGTTTTGACTCAACAAAACTTTGGTTTCAAATTATATGAATTTCTTATCATGAGCAGTTGTATAGTGTATTTTTAGAAGCCCCAAATTTTGATAATTTTACCTATTGACAATTGATAGTTATATCTATTTTAGAGAGTATGAGGTTAATTAATAGATGTGATAGCCACAATGCTGAAGCTTTTGGCTCTTTTCTCATTACCATTTTTTGTACTGTTTGTTAATAGTGTCATTTAAGACAGAGATTCTGTTTTTATTTTCTTTTTATAAACTATATATTGATAGAAAATTTCTAAAAAAGAAAAAGATCTAGCATGCATAGATCAAAATAAACATTCAATTTATTTCTTTTTCATAAAAGATTTAACAAATACATGTTGTCCAATAGTAATTTAATCAGGAGAGTTCTGGCATGTAAACATCAAAAATCTAACCACACTGGCTGGGGAGATTGGTTTCATTAAAACTGTTAGTCCCTCATTTCTCCTCAACTTCTTATTCTGAAGTTGTCATATCAGATTGATGCAGTCTAAAAATAGACACTGACAAAATGACTGAAGTGCATTTGTATAGGCACTATATGAATTTGAAGCAGACTTGCCGTAATTTTCTTTAAATATAAATTCCTGGAATTTGAAGATCATACAGTATTTTCTATTTCTCTCCTAAAATGTCATGAGAGATCAATGCATATTAAACCAACTCATTGTGCTTCTACAGAACTAGACATGAATTCATAAAGTGACAATCCATGCACCAGGCAAAATATCTCATTTCAGAGCCGGGGATATTGCTCAGTGGTTCCCGCGCCAGTCTTGCAAATGCAAGGACCCTGGTTAGATCCCCGGTAACCACATAACAATACTGTGCATGGAGACTCACCTCAGCAGCAACCAGTACCACATACCACAGTGCAGGGCGCGGTGGCTCACGCCTGTAATCCCAGCACTCAGGAGGCAGAGGCAGGAGGATTGCTGTGATTTGCTGTGATGTGAGTTTGAGGCTGAGCTCAGGGCTAGCCTGAAATACAAAAGCGAGATCCTGTCTCAAAACAAAGCAAACAAACAAACAAAACAAAACAAAACAAAATAAAAAATAAAAACCTAAAATGATAGCAAATAAGTTGCAGTAATTGAGGCTCAGTTTCTTTGATATTTCATAATCCTCTTTCTACTAAAGCTGTACTTTAACTGTTGCACTATAATAATGTTGAACTTAGAACCTCTCTTTGATCAGATATTATCAGGAAAACCGTTTATGGAAAAGAAATAAGTGTAATGTGCTTTTTTCGATCTGTGCATGCTTGAGCATTTTCTTCTTTAGAAATTTTCTGTCAATGTACAGCTAATAAAAAGAAAAGCAGAAACTCTGTCACAATTGATGTTCTAAATTGATGGATGATTATAGCTGTTAATTGTTTTTTCATAATATTATTATCTTTAGAACTTTTATAACAATAAAATATTTTGAAGAAATAATATTTAGTCCTATTGACCATCTGAGAAATAGAACAAGCATTTTTTTCCAAAAAGAGATGAAAAATCTAATCTTCAGAAAAGTAATGTAATTTTCATATATTTATGATTATCTGCGAAATATAAAAGAGCAGGTTAGAACACAGGCTTTTGTAATCTGTTGTGGCTGTTTTGAGCAGTGTATTGATTTAATTAACTCATTATCGAACTATATGTTGACTGCCTACGTACTAAGAAGGATTATCCCACCAAAAGTGAAAAAAAAATCATTTTTCTCTGAGGGCTTGTCACACATGAAATAAACATGTAAGCAAATAAATTAATAATGAATTAAAAGTAATAAAGGAGATATACAGGTTGAGGTACAGGAGAACAAGAAAGACCTCTTGGGTTAGGACTGCAAGATGGAACAAATAAAGATCACTGAAATCCAGTTAAATCCAGATAACCAACACATTTTATTTTGTGTGCTTGTGTTCTGTGCAGTATTTGGAACATTAGCTCCAAGTTATCTGTTTATCTAAAGTTTAAGTCTAACTGGACATCTTATATTTTATCTTAGAAATTCACATATGAAAGATAACATTTAAGCTAAGATCTGAATGAAATGTAAGAACAGTTGTGCATAGATTAAGGCAAATAATTTTCTACTAAAGGAATAATTATCATGAAAGTTCTTGAAAAATCAAAATAAAAAGTATACTTCACTGTGTCATTTTGGAGATAAACTTCTATATTATACTAGGGAAGTAAGTTAGTGCTGAATCACTTAGCACCTTCTAGAATTTTTGTTATCTTTTTAGTACACCACACATCTTTTAATGGATTGTAAACTAGAGGGCTAAGTTTTGACATATGCTTTAAAATATCTTCCTGCTTCCATGTTGAAAAGAGATTGTATGGAGCAAATATTAAAACAGGATGTACAAGAATAAGGCTATTTCTTATGTATAAATGAGATAATTTGGGCTTGCATTATATGCTGGTAGTAAGCATACAAAGAATTATGAATGAATCTGAAATTAATATTTCAGATAAAATCTATAAAACTTATTAATAGAACTGGTATGAAGATAACTACCTGGGAAAGTTAAGAATGACTCCTAAGTTTTACAATCAAACCATTAAATATATAATACTGACATTTCCTACAATTGTGAACAATGAATAAGTTAAATCACTGGGTTTTCTGGCATGTCTCTTCACCCTAAATTGATATTAGATTTAAAAATGGAAGCTTAACATCAACAATTGGCTCTCGTATAAAAAGGTAGAATTATATTTATGAATAGAAGTGTTGCTTTCAGCAAGGAAAAAGGTGACACTCAAACAAAAAAATAGCTAAAGAAAAAAAATTTATGATAAACAGTGGTGCAATTCAACTTTCACTCAGGAAAAGTCAATCTCAGTAGAAATTGAGAGGGTGGATCAAGGAATCAAAGAATCTAAAACAAATAAGGTTCGTTTTGTATAATCCCTGGTATTTTATTCTAATTCTAGAATATGTTTCTTAATCTTAGAAGTGTGATGAACTGAAAACCCAATAGCAAACTGTACGGTACTACTTTGTGTTAAAATAGATGCAATGATGATCCATACATTTTTGGTTTAAAAATTAACTCCACTTATATCTACTCCAAAATACTGAGTATTCTTGTCTTAGTACACCAAATAAAGGAGAAATTTTTTATTCAGTCTTTTCCTTCTTGGTTTTGAAAAACTGAAACTGATAAAAAGTATTTGGAAAAAAAATTAATATTGTTACAATATTTTCTCCTTCGTTTGGCTCTCCTGTTGGATATATAAATGCACCTTAAACATAATAGTTCGGTTCAGTCTTCACAAAGAATATTATTATCATTTAAATATTACATTAAATATATTGATTGCAATGTTCAGTGTAATATATAAATATCTTTATTTTGAATGATTCAAGTAAATTTCTTTAATTTTGTTACATCCACTGAGAAGAAAACAAAATATAGTAATGCCATAGAATTACACTTTATGCATTAACATGCCTTCCCTTGAGGAAACTGCAGCTCATATTTATAAACATGATGCATATTTATGCTTCATTGTTTTGTATCAAATTAAACTACTTTATGTATTTTACAAGGAATTGACTTACAAAAAAAAATCTATTCTTTCCGCTATGCTTAATTAAAAAAATCTCCTTAGATGAGGTGGTGGGAAGGAGGAATATAAGGACTGAAACTAATATTCCTGAGGTTTTTCAATATGATAAAATGCAACATTAGGTTATATCAAGGGAGAAAAATCCCAAATTCAAAAACATGACAGGCGTAATTCTCTTAAAAAATGATCTATTGTCTCCTCTTCTTTGAAAAGAACATTTCTGTCTATAGAACATTTCCAAAGATTTTTCACTGGACTTTTTGTGTTTTGTTATATGCCCATTAACAGTCTAGAACTGAAGCTACTGGTGACAAAATAAGAGAATGATTATAAAAAACAAAAGCCATTTATACATTTTCCATGAAAATTTAAAGAAAATGATGCAAACTGTTGTGTCAATTAGTGCTTACCAAAAAAATAAATTTAATGTAAGTTATACGAGTACATAAGAATATACAAGATCAGATTACTATTACTATTATGGCTTACCTACGGCTATTAGTTAACTAATTTCATTTGAACAAATGCAAAGTTTTAATCACATGTACAATGCTATAATAACAATATTAATATTGCTTAAATATAATTTTCTCATTTTTAGCTTAGGAAACATACTCAGTGGACTTAATACAAATGACTGAATTTGAAAGTTGGTGGTGGAATCAGAACTGAACAGATGCTAGTATGCCTTCAGACATACAGCACTAAGCTTTTGTGAAAACAACATTTAATCCAAAGCACAAATCAATCATATATTGTTAAAAGGGAATCAGAGCAAATCTTGAAATTAACTATGTCCTATTAATTTTGGGTACAATATTTCCCCATTTATTACATGATAACAGTTATATTTTTGTTATTTCCCAAAAATATGTCATGATTTAAATTTTTAAATGTAATTTGTGAGCAGTCTTATTTCTTATCCGTCTTTACACTTCATTTTTCCAAAGGGGAAGGTTTTTAGTAGTATTTATTCTTCATTTTGGAGTTTTATAAGCAATACCTTTCAATATTTTCCCTGGCCCGGGGAGTTAGCTCAGTAGTTCCAGTACCTGTTTTGCAAGCTCAAGGGCCCAAGTTCGATTCCTCAGTAATCACAATACTGGGTGTGGAGACTCATGCCCAGCAGCAACTAGTGCCACATACCACAGTGCTGGGAGTGTGGTGGCTCACGCCTGTAATCCCAGCACTTTGGAGGCAGAGGCAGGAAGATTGCTGTGATGTGAGTTTGAGGCTGAGCTCAGGGCCAGCCCGAATTACAAAGCAAGACTCTGTCTCAAATGTATATATTTTCCCACACCATCTTCTCAAGGTAACTATATGATAATATTCATTTATTGCAAAATCATATTTTCCTTACTTTTGGCTATACAAATACCTTCTAATGTTGTGCCATGTAGTATAATATGGCAATTTTTTCCTTGTAGTAGTTTTTCTCCTAGAGTTATTTACTTCATTTTAACTGTAATTTCTATGGTGTTTTGTATTGCTCTTTATAATTCCCCCAAACTCTCCTCAGAATGCAATTTCTCACACGACGAAGCACATCAGCTGATGTATCAGTTCCAATTAATTTTCTTTCCTGGAGTCAGTCTTCTTGGAGCATGCTATCCTTGTGCCCCGATTCGTACTTGTGCCATCCAGGCCAGCAGCGCAGCTGGCTCTTCCTTTGTCTGATCTTCTTTTGATCACGTCTTGCCTTCATTTTGCTAGAATATAGCTTCCAGAAAAATATTAACAATGATTTGCTGGATGGTGCATTTCTGAAACATTGTTAGCTTTCAGTGTTGTATTTTCTCCTTTTTATCTGAGAATGGACTTAATAAGAATAAAAGTTGAATTGTTTTCTTTTAGCATCTTGAAAGGATTGCATCCTTGAATTTATGCTTCTGATGTCATTGGTAAAAAATTCAAAACCATATTATAAATTAATGTTTTTCATATCATAATCTTTTTTGTCTTTAGTAGCATATTTGCTCTATAGTTAGTTTCAGAGAATTTATAAAACATATTTTTGAAAAAAAATCTAGCAATTTTTTCATTTATTACAATCAGGTCTTAATAGGCAAACATTACTGATGACTGAAGTTAAAGGAATAATTGAATTATACACATACTGTGCATTAGAGATTACATATTTATCTGCAAAAATCCAAAGGCTTCTCTCTCCTGGAATAGTTTCTTGACAGATGAAAGAAAACTGAAGCTTTCTCCTCTTCTTAGAATGGATATTCCTGACCATTGCTCTCTCTGTTTCTCTTTCCTCACCTTTTATTTGTCCAAAGGGCAATGTGAATTATTTCTTCCATGTAGGCAGCAGCTATTTTAAGGTTCTTTTCCCTACCAAACCTCCCGCTGGACATTCTCATCAGAGCAGACCTTGCCCATAGAATCACTTTCTGAGTGGGTGGACTGAGGTGATTCTTGATCTTTGTATTGGTGTAGGGGCCAATCTGATCTAGAAGACTGTACATAGTTTAATATGGAAATATAGTACTGTCTCACAGGTTTGAAATTTCAAATGCCAAAATACATTCACTGAAAATGCTTTTTCATTATTGTTTTTGGATACTATGGTTTAAAAACCTATTTTCTTCAATGTAGGATACTTCTGTATAACAGTTTTTAATAATTTTCCTGTCAACAATTTTTCTAGTCTGTTCTATTATTTATATGTTGGACTTCAATTTTCTTATTTCCTTTTCAAATTTTATATGTCTTCTTCATTCTGTGTGGCGGTTACAACTTTGAGACAATTGTTAGCATTTACCACTATTAAAAATATTGAATTTTAAAAATATTTTCAATCTGGGGAATATTTACTTCAATTAATCTTTTTATTGAAATTGAATTCTAAATATCCCTTCATAATATCTCATTAAAATAAACTATGGTGAACTGCCAGATACTATAATAATATTTCTATGATTATATCATCCTCTTCTAATTAACTTTATTGACTATAACAATTGATTTTATTGATAAACTTTATAACACATATTGTAACAGTACATGACTTTTATGAACTAGTTATGAGGATTTGTTCTCTAATAAGTTTCTATTTAAGCATTCACTAACTTAAATATAACTGGCAAATCTAAATATTGTATAAGTTGAATTGACTGTTTCTCTAAAAGGATAGGCCATTTAACACGTTGTGTATAGGAGTACTGTATGATGAAAAAATAAAACAAAAATCCCTCTATATTATCATCTCCATAAAGATTTATCTTTCATATATTTTCAATAGGAATAAATTTAGAACTTACCTATCAGTTCTATAATATTCATAATAATTCTCAAAGAATTATACTCAAAGATTTTCTCAACTTTTTGAAAACCTTCATAGTACTTAAGTATGTGTTAAGCAGACCTATACTTTTGCTTCAGTTTCTTTTCCTTCTTTCCTTTCCCTCATCTCCCTCATTTCCATTCTCCCTCAGATATTTTCCTCTTATTTCACAATATCTATTATACATAATGGCTCTCCTTTATGCCTTTGGTTCCTCACAGCAGAGATATAGTGCTATATTTACACATGTGTTCAATTTATTTCACTTGAAAGGTGATACTCTTCAATCAGATACATATGTGTGAATACAGAATTATGTGTTATGATAAAATGGAAGTGTAATTAGGATTGAGATGAATAGTACATATTGTGAAATAGGAAGAAATAGTTCAAATGAACAGATACTAGAAGTGGGGAAAAGAAAAAATAAGAAGAAAAAAACTCAGAAAAGAATGAAAAAAATAGAAACATACTTTTGTAAACAATAATGGATAGTGTGGCTTAAAGTAGAGGAAGGAGACAGGAATAACGGAGGAATCAAGATACAATATGTACAGGCACAAGTTTCCTATGATTAATTTGACTATGTGTATATCTATTGTGTATAATGTACTATTTGACTATTGTGTATATTGTACCAAAACTTAATTTAAAAAAATACTCAGTTTGTCTTAAAATAAAAGTAGTGATAATGTTACCATGTTAGATATTTTGAGTGTAAACAGATGTAAAAATTGATGTATTTTTTTTAAAGGAGCTATGCTTAGTTGTCACTGATATTCCTTCAGTTGATATCATCACCTTTAGAAAGCTTCTATTAGCAGGCCAGGATAGCACATCTTCTTCATGCAATCTTCCATAGATGGACATTTGGATTATTTCAAAGATTTAGCTATTACAACTGAGCTGCTAGAAGCATGGGTGCACATGATGTTGAGATATAGTTCTTTTAATTATTTTGTGTATAGATTTATGATAGCTTTTTAAAAAATGTGTATTGAATTATGTAATCCATATAGATGCATTGTATTAAAAGTAACTAAATATTGCTTCGTATGTTTCGTGGTAAAAGAGACAAATAAGAAAACTGAAAAAAGTAAAACAATGAAATCACTTGTCCAGTAAGATCTTACTATCTCTTCTTCCTCAATGAGATTGGAAATCTGTAATGATGCTTAGTAATATAGTTTGTTGACAATCACTTACTCTCGTCACTCACTGAACTACACAATTATCTTGCTTTCCTTGTGTGTTGCTTCAGCAAAGGTAGAAGGATAAGCACAAAGAAGCAATGTGCAGATTAAAAAGAGTAATTCAGATCCAAGGATTTAGTTCAGTGGCTCTGGCACCTGTCTTGCAATGTACCATTAAGTGATACAGATTTTTATTTGGATTTATTTCCATATGAGGTATTTATTTATATATATATACATATATACATATACATACATATAATCACAAATGATAAAAATGCTTCATTATAAAATTTAAAATTTAAGAAATCTCCAAAATATCACTGTATTCTACACTAAAAGAATATGCATGACTTTTTTCTAATTAAGAAGAAAAAGTAATTGAAGATGTACAGGTAATCAAAATTTTCATAATAACATTAAATAATAAAAGTCATCTATCTTAGTGGAAATAAAGGGTAGAAAATTATGTGCTTTTTCAAATGCTTATGCAACATTTGCATGCTCAAAGAAGTTTTTATACTGATTTCAAAAATAAAAATATAAATTGTACAACACAAATTCTATAATATATTTATGCAAAAATAAAAAGATAATAATCACTAGTTTTATTTTTGCAAAGAGGGAAGATTGTGACATTATTTTTTAGTTTTTTGTTTTTTTGTTTTGTTTTGTTTTTTTTGAGACAGGATCTCATTTTTATAGTTCAGGCTGGCCCTGAGCTTAGCCTTGAACTGACAGCAATCCTTCTGCCTCTGCCTCCCAAGTGCTGGGATTACAGGTATGAGCCACCACCCTTGGCACTGTGATATGGGGTACTGATTGCTGGTGGGCGAGAGTCTCCACATGCAGCATTGTTGTATGTTGTTACTGGGGATCCAACCTGGGCCCTTACACTTGCAAGGCAGGCACTGGAACTATTGAGCTAAATCCCTGGCCCTATGATATTAGTTTTTAATATGTATATTCCTCTTACATGTTCTTTTTTTTTTTTTAGGTTTTTTGAGACAGGGTCTCGCTTTTTGTGGTTCAGGCTGGCCCTGAGCTCAGCCTCAAACTCACATCACAATCCTCCTGCCTCTGCCTCCCGAGCGCTGGGATTACAGGCGTGACCCACCACGCCCGGCACCATGGTATGTGGTACTGGTTGCTGCTGGGTGTGGGTCTCCACACCCAGTATTGTTATGTGGTTACCGGGGAATCAAACCCGGGCCCTTGCGCTTGCAAGACAGGCACCGGAACCACTGAGCTGAGTGTGGTGGCCCCCTCCTCTTACATGTTCTTCACAGTGAACATGCATTCTTTTCGGTAAATAGGTATTTCACCTACAATTAAGTAAATTTTTAAAGAACATAAACAAGAGAAAGTCTTGGCAGTGTGTGCTTAAAATCCTTGCACTGAAGAAAAGATAGCAGCAGGATCAGAATTTCAAGGCCAGCCTGGACTACATAGCAAACTAGAGGGCATTCTGAGATACACACCTAGAACTTGTCTCAAAAAATAAATAAAAACATAAATAAATAAAGGCATAAATAAATAAAGAGGAAGGTGTAGGCACAAGTGTTGACTTCATGAGTTCAAAGTTTCTTTGCAGACAATTTGTATATATCTTTGAGAATTTTTAAGAATTTTAAAAATAATTTTTAAGAAACTCATACATAAAGATAAGATTGCACTGTGAATTGCCCCTGGTAAAATCACAGAGGTTTAAAACAAACTGTAATCCATTTAGTACTTTTCTATCCAAATTTTCTATGTTGTTCCTTCTCTATGTTCACTATTGTGTATGCTAACAAAGACGGTCCAGTTTTTGCTAGCTCTCCTTGACAACATTGAAGAAATGAGTTAGAAATTTGGAGGAAGTGTAAAATAGTATTGTTGTAGATGATTGCCTCTTCCACTTTTGTGGAACACAATAACTGTCAATGGTACCTTGAAAGAGGAAAATTCCTTTTGATTCCTATCTCTGTCCATGATCATCAGGCTTCAGGACAGAAATAGTGTGGTGGCAGAGATTAGGAAGAGAGCAGACCTTCAACCCAGGGCATCTGAGAAACAGAGAAGGGAGGAGCCAGGCCAGGAACTGTATCCTTCCAGGTCATACCCTAGTGAATCCCCTTCTAATCAGGCCTCACCTCCAAATAGAGCACTCAGTTGCTGCACTGATTACTACTGACTACTACAGGGCCCTCAACCGCCAGATCCATACACCATCTAAAAGTTTCATTATTGAGGACATAAGAGTCTTGGAGGACATCCTCAATCTAAATCAAAACAATTTTCTTATTAAGAGGGCAGAGGAAGTTCATTTATCCCTTCATTTATCTCTAGGCTAGGTTGTATTAAGAAAGAAACATCCATGAAGTAGAGAGTAAGGTGTCACTAGGCATCAAATATACTATTATCTTGACCTTTAAGCCTCTGGACAAATAGGAAACAAATTTGTGTCACTTATAAACCACACAGTTTACAACATTTTTTCCCAGCATTTGAACTGACTCATGCTTTACTCCTGTTGGTTTTATCTGTCAGATATCAAACAGGAAAATTAATAATAATAATAATGAAAATAGTGAAAACCACCATACTTGTGTATGTACTATATTAATAAAATCATCAGAACTTTTATATACATTAGTTAATTTAATGTTGCAAATTATGATTCTAAGAACTGAAACACACTGGATGAGAATCAAATGAAATTTCTCTCTGGGGTTAACATTGGACTTACTCATTGAATTTGATTCGGTTCTTATCCAATATGGTTTGCAATCAGAATCATGGAAGTAATTAAGTTTTTGAAATGAGGTATTACTTGTAAGTTGTTTTAAGTTAGAAAGTTAAAGTAGGGCTGTGGTTTAATTGCCTCTGTCAAGCTTTTTTATTTAATTAAATACGTCTTCTAGATTTTCTTTGATTTCTATATCTATACTAAACATATATCCATCTTACATAATAAGTACTTTCTAAGGCTGTATTATTTTTGTGGCAGTCTTTAATACTCATGATGAGAAACATGTCTTTCTCATATTTCATGTCTCAACATGAGAAACTTACTTTATAAGTATATACTTACTTAAATAACATAAAATGAAGTAATATATGGGCTTCAGAGATCAAGATTTCCATTAAATGTATATAATTCTCAAGTTACCACATTTTTTTTGTTATTGCAACTATTATATTAATATGTGCTTATTAGTTTATGTGTATTTTTCTGGTATATGAGAGTGTTTTAAATCCAAAAACTCATTTCAAATCACAAGAGAACTACGATAGCAAAAGCAATTCCAGGCAACAAGGACATGGCAGGGGTATCACATCCCTAATTTGAAACTATACTATAAAGCCACTGTGATAACAATAGCCTGGTACGGGCAAAGTAACAGACCAAACGATCAGTGGAACAGATCAGAAGATCCAGAAACAACTCCAGATATATTAAGCCTCTTCATCTTTGACAAAGGAGTCAAACACCCTCAATGGAGGAAAAATAGCCTCTTTAATAAATGGTGCTGGAAAAATTGGGTTTCACCTTGCCAAAACCTAAAGTTATACCCATGTCTTTCATCGCATAATAAACTAAAATCAAAATGGATTAGATACCTAAATATCAAAACAGAAACACTAAGTGTGGGGCAAAATAGGTTAGGTAGAACTCTTGGAGACACTGGCTTATGGAAAGGCTCTGTGGACAAAACCTCAGCAGAACAGGAAGTAGCAGAAGGAATAAAAAAACTGGGATTTCATCTTATTCAAAAGCTTCTGCACAGCAAGAGAAACCAACAGTAGAGCAAAAAGACAGACCTACAATATGGGGAAAAGAATTTTACCAGCTTTTTCTAAGACAAAGGGCTATCTAGAAGATCTTTTTATGTAAAGTACAGTATTTATGTAAAGTGCAGTATTTTCAGATGGTCCATGTGGTCTAAAGCAAAATATACATTTTCTGATTAACTGTTAAATGTTTCTGAACACAACAGTCTTAAATCAAGCTTCTTAATTGTGCTTTTTAAAAACAATTCACATAATAAATTGCATCTGTGTATAGCAAATATATATATAATTTATGAATAATATATTGGTTATTTATAAGACTTTAAAATGTTTTTCATAATGTACATATTGTGTTCATTAACCAAACTAGAAAACACTTTCTTTCATTTTCTAGATTTTATTTTGAAATTCATATTACTTAAATCCTTATTCTAAATATGTACAACACTTATTTTTAGATAAGTATCCCTTAGTTGTTTTCAAATACTGCTTTTGAAATAATCTGTTCTATAAATCACCATTTACACAAAATATTAAAATATATAGTTTTATAGGTATTTTTCAGGATTTAAACTGAAAAATATTATGTATGAGTTTTCCACAATGATCACCTGTGATTTGTTGGGGTTAATTTTTTTTTTGAATAAATTTTTAGTTGGCCTGTATATAATAAGGTCATTAAAGAAAAATAAGGATGGACATAGTGTTTTTCTTTCTTCAGTCTGTAGGGATTTCTTGTCCTGCATGATTTCCTCAAGATAATGGCAAATGGTTCACCAATGACATCTGACATTTCCTTAATTACCCCAAGGACACAGGATATGAGGCTGTCTTGATTTAAATTTTTTCGATCTTTCCACAAGATACTTTCTCATTTCAGCCTGGTTCTCACTTTGTGTTCCATGTAACAGGCTTCTTCCATCGTTAAAAATCTTTATTGCCAGCTATTATTAATGCTTTTACCATCCCATCAAAGGATAGGAAGTTTCCGCCAATTCTTCCCTTCTTCCCCAGCCTAATACATTCACATGATTTTTGTGGTTTTAAAATAGGGAATAAAACTTTGTGATTTTAGGGACATGTCTATTTTTGCCTTTCTTAAACTTAAACTACAAAAAATACAGATTTAATTAGAGAATCCAAGTTTTTATCTGACCTTGAATCTTAGATGTAGAATTCTTGCATGTAATTTTCTTCATTAATGAAAAACTGCTGCATTTCTAGGCATATTTCCACATGTTGTTTAGTGATACAATTTTTATTTCTCATCAAAATGAGTTTCTAATAAGATAAATTGTGAACTACATTTTTCTATGTCTATTTTATATGTAATTTTTGCCTAGACAATGTTTGCTCCCAGAATTTCACTCAAAATATTCCTTTCATAAAGCACAGCATACTGGATTTGAAAACAGGAGGATATGGATTTATTTCTCTCTGTATCCACCTAGAAGAAATTCAATGATCCCATTAATCTATTTGCATACATAAGTAACACAACTCAGTCCTCTGGCCCTAACTATCTCATAGTGGAACATGGATATAAAAGCTTTCTGTATACTATAAAACTATATTTTTAAAGATGTTCTTATTAAGAAATACATTCTGTAAAGCAAAAATAAGAAGAAGCTACTCTGTGGAGAATGGAGAAAAAATTGTTAAGGTCATGTCTTTTAAACTTCAGCATAACGGTGGCATTTATACTTATTCTCCAGAAACTATTGTACATTTTATTTAGTCAGATGTTACAGGGGATAGGAAAGCTCCTGCTTTTGTAGCATTATACTGTAAAAATGGATAATCTCTGTCATTCCCTAAGGGAGTAGGAGGCTATCAAAACCACTTCCCCGCACAACTCTCTCCAGCTGAGTTGATACACATACCTTTTCAGTTCAGTGTCAAGCTCCCATTGAACTCTGTCAGGTGAACAGCTGCTCAAATTTCCTTATAACATTCATTGTTGTCTGATGCTGTGATGTTAGCACTTGGTATATTCTCACTTCCTAGGCCCAGGGCTAAAATTCTGGCACAATATAACACAACTGAAAAACAAGAAATGTTCAAGTCTTACTAGGAGGCTGTCTTTATTTAATATTTCACATGTGTTGTTGCATTTTATTAAGCTCGGCATGGTAGAAAGCAATGAGGAAAAAAAAAGAAAGAAGTTGGGATCTCTTTGTTCAGGAATGAAAATGAAAAAGGACAGGGAATATGATCTTCACTTTATAGATTTATATTTATATAAATATATTATAAATATTTAAAGTGACAAAAATGAAGTCCTAACTAAAACTAACCATAGTGTATTTGACCCTCCTTGGATACAATGTTTTTTGTTTTTTTTGTTTGTTTGTTTTGTTTTCCTTTCTGAAAAAGTTTAGAATTGAATAACTCACTGACTCAGTGCTATTCCTGAACTTTGGACAGTTCACTCATTTCTTTTGGACTCCATCTTCTAAGCTATGAATAGTAATAAAGATGACCTGATGCATATATCCCATGAACAATATTTGAGTTCAGCACTTAAAAATATTTTAAATAAGCAAAATACTAACAATTCTCTCAACTATATAGTACAGACAAACTTACCCATGAAAGCATAAGACATAAGGCTGTTCCATCCACAGTCAGAAAATATAATTTTGGATTTAAGAGTCACTGATATAAAAATAGAATACTGTGTGCAGCTGGAATGTACCTCACATTTGTCAGTGGTTAAAAAAGTGGATTGCTGGGCAAGTTATCACATCCCTGAGGTGCTGAAGCTAAATGTAGAGTGCAGAAATCTGGTTTGTGTCAGAAAATGGCAAGGTAGAAAGGTTTGTTCTGATCAAAGCTACTCATGAAATGTTGACCAGGAATGAGAAGGGAAGTGCTGAGGGTGGAAATACATCCCTAAAAGCCACACACCTAGGAACAAGCCTTTTCTGACCTTGTTTCTGCGACACAAAATCTCAGACCCAAAGTCTAAAGGAAGAGGGAGGGTATTTTGGGGAGGCTCATCACTTCAGAAGCATCCATTCATCATTGATAAGCTCCAAAGGGACAATGACAGTAGATGAGTGTGGTTATGGGACGGAAACCTGCTCATGTCCTGGAAGCCAGAGCAGAGAGTGAAGGAAGGAGTCATATTGGTAGATACACTTTTGCAGGTTGAACTCAAGTGACTTCCCTCTTCTGAACAGGACCTTGCTTTTAACAACATTTAGTCACAGATTCTTCAATGGATTACTCAGGGATCACTACAGTGGTCTTATGAATCAATCATTAACCAAAAGGCCCATGTCAGAGTACATTAGAATTTGGGGAAACATTCAAGTTCCAAGCCACTACATTTTTTCCCTCACTGCTAAAGATAATATCCATCTCACTTTTCTGTATTGTATTAGGGCATTTTAAGGAGTTGACAAAATTTTAATAGTTCTAGCAATGTTGCAAACCCAAGTCCAAACTGTCCTCTGACACCCAAGGCAAGCTATGAGTCTATACAAAAATAAAAAACAGGTTAAGCATTGTTGACACAAGAGCTGGGTAAATATTCCCATTTAGGAAGGGAGAAGTGGAGGTAGGGTAATGAGACCAAAGCAGTACTGAAACCTAACAGAGAAGACCTGAAGGTACACGTTCAGCACAAAGAGTAGCTTGTAGCAAGATGTGTTCTCCAAACTTTTGCATCCCAGCCCACAGGGCACTGATCTTGGGAATCCTTATGTGCTCTCTTAGAATGACTTTACTGACTCCCTGTGACTTTCCTCAACAGATATTCCATTTTTCTGGCATCTTCCACTTCTGGACTCTTCACTGCACTTTTACTTTATTCCACAATTTCATGAACTTCCTTCTCAAAGGCACACTACCTAGCCACCATTTTTTCTTCTGAAGAAATACTAAAGCCTCCTTGGAAATTTCCTGACCATACAACATTTTATGCATTCCCATAAAACCAGCTGTGCTCAAGTGATGCCCCAATCTGTGACCAGGGTGAGCAGTAGTCAGATCCCTTGCTACATGGATACAAAAAATGAATCACTTTCGGATGGCTGAGACTGTAAATTAAATCCCTGCTCATCAGTTCACCAGGTACCCCGCAGAGTAGAGGACCCTGAGGTTCTCTACTCAATGTGAAGTATTTGAAAATAGTTTACCTTTACCCTTTCACTTACACCCTTGATCCACTGAAAGGTATGATTTTTTGAGTCCCAAGATTTTCTCAAGATATTTCTTATTGTTCTGATCCAACATACATCATCTTTTAAAATATAACCTCTTTGACAGCCAAATGTCCCAAATGTGTAGGTATTTCCACCCTAATGAAACTGTACATACTTTGTGTTTTGGGGCTCTAATATTCTCTCTTAATATTCTCTATAAATATGGCTGAGAGCTGGTAGCAATAATCATGCCAACACTGAACACTGGGCTACCATGAAATTTCCTCTGCCAGACCAGTTAGCATGTGATCATTAGTTTCAATTTCCCCCAGTTTCACAGGACATGCACAAAATTCAAGCAAATTTTCTTTTAAAAAATAATATACAGAGCTTTGAATTAGTGTCAATGGAGTCCTTGTTCCCATGTGAAACTTCCTAAGCTTAGTTTTACTATCTGTATTTAATGTTTGTGGGTTTTTTTTTTTTTTTTGAGATAAGGTCTCATTTTGTAGTACAGTGTGATTTTAAACTCATGAAGTAGGCCATGCCACCTTGAACTCTTAGCATGGTCCTGGCAGGAGTATAGGAAGGTGCCACAATTCCAGGCTGACTACCTATATTTCTATCGGCATTCTAATTTTGTGAACTTGAACCAATATCCCACATCAAGCATTGTTCAAATATTTTAATATTTCTCTAGTCCATTTCTCCAAATGTTTTAAACTTGTGCTGTAACCAAATTTCAATAGCATCTAAACCACATAGTCAGGTATAGTCATCACAACAGCTTCATTTGTCTGGTAGTACAATGTGGCTAAGTCAGGTCACTGTTTTGGCACTGATACGTAGTATCCAACCCTTACAACTTGAAGGAGATCTCTATTTTCTATCACAACTTCAGAAATTTCAGTCTATGATTGGGAGGCTTTAAGGCATTAATATTTATGATAATGAGACTGATGAAGAAAATCTGCTCACATTGTAGAACCTAAGTAATGAAGAAAATGAGAAACACTGGAGTGGGAGGTACAACTTTCCCAATTTACACCCTTAGTAGGGCTGGGGGTTTAGTTCGGTGGCGCTGCTGCCTGCCTTGCAAGTAAAATGTTGTGAGTTCAATCCCCATACATCCTCACCCACAGAACCTCTTCCAACCAGCAGCCCTGCCCCCCAGATTTGGGTGGATTCATCCTCTGATTTGTTTTGTGCTACAATATTATAGAAGTACAGAAAACAAGACTTTCAGCGATTTATATAAACCTGTAATAAATTCTCCAGAACTTTAAAACGTTTTAGAAAAGAAATAATCTAATAATGATAAGAACAACAATAGGCTCCGGAAAGTCAGCAATGAGTCTTTGGTCTATATCTATTTCAGAGCAATGCTGGGCACTGAGGAACTAGTCTGGTAATGATAATTGAGAGAATAATGTTTCTAATTCACAGGCAAACAATATGATAGCAAAAAAGGAAAAATCAGTTCTAGGACTGACCAGCAGATACTACTACTCACATCCTACTATTTTAAAATTAGAAATATCTAGTTAAAATTTTCATCATTTGTTTTTCCTTCTTCTATTCTCATCCACAGCTTCTTTTTCCTCTTGAACAATTTCTTTTTCCTATTTCCTATTATCTATTACACATTTTGGATCTTATTTATTCTTTTAATTAAAAACCCCTAGAAACAAAGGAAGAAATACAAATAAAGTTTCTGTAAAGAAGTGGGAGATGTTGAAGGAAGAGGAGGGTTTTGGCAGACAAAAAGGAATAAAAAGTGTACCATATACAGGTACAAATTTCCCTTAGTGAATGTGATCACTGTGCATATTTAAATTGTACCAATTTAATAAAGGTATATAAACTAAAATGTACAGTTCTAATAATCATTATCAGTTAACAGTCATAAAGATAGACAATAACTGAAAAAAAGAAACATAAAATGTGTATTTCTTTAGCAAAAATCAAAGAGATTTTGGAGTAATTTAAAAAATGTTCCAACATTATCCACCTGATTTTTCAAATTTAGTACACAAATCTTTCACTGTCTGTTTGCCTGAGACAAGACTTACCAATAAGCTGTTCCAAAACACAGGAGTTTGAGCTAATCCTGCAAAATTGTTCCTTACTAGGTATTCTCTGAAAGCAATTCTCAAGTCAAACAAAACTACATTGGCTACAAGCTACTGAGAGCAAAAAGGCAAACATAAAAAAAAATAATAATAACTGACCAGCCTCAATGTTACAGCAGAAGACAGCAACACATGTCATTCATAACGCTGCACAATTCTTTTGAGGATAAAACATATAGCAGAAGGCAAAATAAACTTCCAATACAGAAAAAGAATGTTAAGAACAAGGAAGGAAATAAAACCCAGTGGAAAATAAAAGACAGGCTCAGCATAGTAGAAAAGTCCAGATTCATTTTTCTTTAGTAGAAAATTCAAGTATTAATTTCCTCTTCCTTTCAAGTGGATCACCTTTAGGCCGTGTTGGTGCACAGAAGCAACCCAGAAAGCACAGGAGAACACAAGAGCATTTGATGGGTAAAGGAATGAATGAAGACAGGCTGGTTTAGCTTTGAAGAATTATTAACCACTAGAAAAGTCAAAATGCTTAAGAAAGGAGGAGATGTATGTCAATGAGGAAAGTGTAAAAGATTTATTTTTAAATCCAGTTGACATGCCAGTTTACCCAGTCAAGAACTAAGGTAATAGTTTAAAATATCTTGGGAAGTTTTGCATGAAGTATGGTAAAACAAGAATAGAAGGGCTTGCCAATCCTCGAGGTATTTCACATACTTTTAAATTCTTAATGACCCAAAAGCATCCTTTAAAAAAAAAAAAAACCTGATGATCTTTGTTCACTGCTGCTAAAAAAATTAATATCAATTTAAAAGTCATATTGACTCTGATTAACATTGGAAAAATCATTCTTTTCTGATGAGAGGACTCAGGATTCACTTTTAATAATATCCTTCATGAGACTGGATAGCAGATGCTTCTTATTCAGAAACAAGGCCTATGGCTATTTTCAATATATTTCAAGTAAGTTTTTAAAATTATTTCATCACAATAAATATTCATACAAATCATAACTTTATGCTTACCTTAATGTCTATTACCTGATATTAAACTTAATATGTTTCTGAAACATAAATAGATAAAAATGTAGAGAAATACAAACATAGTATCCTGTCTATACACAAGATATTTTTTCCAACTCTCACATGTCCTCAGGCATTTGTCACTTTCTCTGGAGAAATAAGGGTTGTACATTCTAAATCTATATATTTGACTTTGGAGAAACTTTCCGTATTCTTTAAGTTTTCGCTTGTCACTTCCAAATATTGTTCAATTATTTCTTCTGAGTCTCTTGTCAAGTTTTACCATCCTCTGCCCTCGTACACTTTCTACATAGTCTACTGACAGCCTCCCAACTCGCTTTCACTTAGGGAGATGTATGGCCTGCGTTCTTATCTATCTCAGCCTCGGCATCAGCCTGAATTATATTGCTTTGTTCATGAGTCATCCTTGTGATATCCCAGTCATCTTCTTGAGCAGAATTTGCCACCTGTGAATTTTAGGGTCACATCTTTCTATATTTATGACTTAGGACTTTGTTGTTTTATAGAATCAATTTTACTTCAGAAATAATAAACTCATTCTTCCAACTCTAAACAAATTCCACATTATTTTGACTTCACTAGCGTACAATACTCTCTTCAGTTTTTCTTCTATTAATTTTCTCTGATCTTATGATAACACTTTTTATTGTCATTTTCCATTTAAAAATTATAAATTGTGGTGTTTTATTGACTGTTAGTAGATAATTTGTATTTATAATTCAGACAGTAAAACACTAAATGAAAATATGTTATTTTCTTTTCAATTTAAAACGCATATTTCCTCCTATCTTTTTTATGTCCTGAATTTTTATTTGCTTTGATAACTGCTTGATGAATCACTATTCAGATAACTGTTGTATCTTTTACACCCTAAGCCCGCTGTTCTATCCAAATATTTTTCCTTATGTTTCTAAAACATCTTATTTTTTTCTTCCTTTCAGTATAACTATTGACGTGATCTAATGGCATATTCAGTTAACCGAACTGTCATCAGAGCCTAGAGTTGTCATATACATATATACCAATACACATATATGTTGTATTTGTACATATGTGTATGAATGTATGATTTTCTTCAATAATAACACATTAAATCATATCTAATTAATTGCAAGTCTAAATTCATTCTTCCTGTTTCTAAATAAAGTTCTTATCCAAAATAATATCTGCATATTTTAGTGGTGATTTTTACTACAGCTTAATATTTACAGGAAAACTGAGAAAATAATAATTTTAAAAAACCACCTAATTTACCATGTCATGAACACTATTTTAATTTTTTAGAACAAAAATTAACCATATTGCTATTAACCATAGGAAGTCCCTGTTTGTACCAGGAGAATGTTTGTAAATTGGTTTCATTTATAAGTCCAATAAAGCAAATCTTTTGTACTCCTTTAACACAAATATACACTGTAAAGCATAAAAAAAGAAATCTCCACGTCCATACTGTTCTTCCTTTTCCAAACATTCAGGGCTTAGATCTGGCGCTGCACTACTGTACACTATTGCACTGCACGATAAGCACCAGATGTTATGACTTTGACAATGCCCTGCAGACAGGTGGACTTTGTTCTGATCTATGCAGCACAAGGTCCATTCTACATGTGAAAGTTCACAACTATAATGTTCCTAACTCAAGGATGCATTGTCATTCAGACCCTTTGAGTTTTTCCCAGTACTCTCATTTTTCCAACAGCAAACTTTGGTATAGAGAACATTGAATGTATTTTAATCTGGTTACCTTATGTGAAAATTAGTTTAGGCTCCCAAAGATAAGACTTGCATATGTGGATGTGCTTCTAAGGCTACATCTTCAGGATTCTGTCTTTTTCATGGTAGCCCACACTCACGCCTCACCAACATTTTAAACTTATCATTTAAGTGTCCATATGGATTACTCTTCCAGCGTATCAGATCTCAGTCATTATTCTTTTTTTGCTTGCATCATTCATGATTCTGATGAACTTTGACTGTCCAGTAGGTCCAAGAGACTTTCAGTAACTTTCAGTGACTTCAGAGACTTTCTCAGCCTTTCAGTGGAGAAAAAAAATTTTAAGGGGATGGGTGGTAAATAGTGGAAAAGATTTATCCAAGTTGTGACTTATACTTCTAGAATCAAACAAAAATTATTCATACAATTAGAAAATGAAGGCTGGGATTTAGCTCAGTGGTTCCAGTGCCTGTTTTGCAAGCACAAGGGCCCTGGTTCTATTCCCCAGTAACCATATACTATACTGGGGGTGGAAACTCAGTACCACACACCACAGTGGCAGGCATGGTGGCTCACACCTGTAATCCCAGCTCTCAGGAGGAAGAGGTGGGAGTATTGCTCTGATGTGAGCTTGAGGCTGAGCTCAGGGCCTGCTTGAAATACAAAGCAAGATCCTGTTTCAAAAAAAAAAAAAAATGAATGCATAGACTAAGAATGGCTTCCCTATTAACCCAAGTAATCAGCATCCTTTGAAGGAAAAACTACATCTGAAAATTGCAATAAATTTAATTGTTCTGTGAGCTCACTCTTCATTTGTCTATACAGGCTAAAAAATAAAGACATAGTTTAGATATTTTTTATCTAATAGTAAGACAAAAAAGTATGAGGCCACAGTAAGAAACAGTAATGAAACAATGGTTAGGTAAAAGAAAAAGACTAGTGACAGCTTTAAAAAAAGCTGTTTTAAATAACAAAAGAGCATACCCTCATGCTAGCCTTGAAATAATGACTGTTATACATTGTCAGATAGCCTCTGAAGTGATGCTTGTATTTATGTAGTTTATAAAAATTAAAGTTCATAATCATAACATCACTATGAAAAAAACAAAACTATATGTAATATTCTAAATGCAATAAAACATTAGTGTATCTAAGAGGTTTAGAGTGACTATTATAGTTAGTACATAAGAAGAAACTGAAATTTGTCAGGTTTCATTGTGAATAAAAGCATTAATATAGAATATCTAGGTCTACTACAGTTCTGGAGAGTTGAACAGTTTCTGCATATTTTATATATCAACTCTCTGGTGCTACATATAATTATAGCAAGCAGCAGGGATATTCAGATATTTTCTTACTCTAACTAGTGTATTATGGATAAATTATGGTAACTAACTAGACTGTATATATCAGTTGAAAGTGGAGAATATTGTACTTAATTTTTTTTTACTGAGAATGAAGTAGAGGACTATAATTTTTATTGATGATATATTCTTTTTTAGACTCATGGAAGACTATTTTATTGTTAGAGACAGACTCATCCTTTACTCTTTCTAAGAGGAGCAGAAAAACAGATGCTAGAATTGAGAAAATATCTTGTAATTATTTATTTTGAAACTATTTAATAGGATTAACTCACTGTTTCCCTGGGATGGCACCTCTATCTACTGTGTCCGAATACTGCTTTATGAGCTCACTATGGATTCTCCCTGGAAGAACTTTAAGAATGACTAACAGTTCTTACTGACCAGTAATTGATCAAATGATCTTTCAAATTGCACAACAACAAAGTGTTTGGGTATAGCAGACACAATTTACAGAGCTTATCATTGTTCAAAGCTGTGCTCCTCTGCCTTAAATTCCGGCCTGATCCACTTCAGCATCTGAGAAAAAGATTGATATTATCAAAATGACACTTTCAGGAAATGGTTCTTGGGGCTGCTGGGTGTAATAGATTGTAGAAGGTAAAAGCTGGTGCTGGACAGATTAGAAAGGAAATACTTTACAGACATTTGGATTCAGTCTGAGTTTGGCTGGAAGAGAATCCTTGTTTATGGCTAACGCAAGGCAGAGCAATGACAGTTCTGTGAAAAATTACGTAAAAAGCTTTAGCTAGACTTGAAGACACTCTGTAAATCAAAGGAAACAGAATAATATTTACTTATTTTCTTTCTGTGTAGAAATATTGAACTTGGAAAAAGTTTCAAAGAACAATTGAGTACATTGTTTGAATTAAAGTATATCAATATTTTCTAAAATAGTAGCTGCTGCAGGATGTAGAGATATTATATGTGTAGATAAATTTTAATATAAATGTGACTTTCATTTGTTGTATCTGTACGTACTTTCATACAAAATGAGAATGAAAGGTCAAAGGTGGTTAATAGTGAGATATTGCTGATAAGCTCTAAAGTTTATGATTTCCTCCTCTAATTTGGATATATTTTCTACCCAAAACCAACTGAAAGAGTGTCTAATGACATCATATGCAGAAATTATAAAGTCTTACTTTGAGAAGTGAGAAAAATATGATTGGAAGATAAAATATACAAAACTTAGTTAAATGCAAATTTCAGGAAAAATAACTTCACTATTGTATTATAATAATTTCCTGTGAAATATTTGCATCAAACTTGAAATAGAATTCTTCATCTGAAATAGAAATAGATGTAAAAGTCTTGTGTTTATTAGCTGACTAAGGCAACCAGAGTTATTGACATTTTCTTATCTGGCTAGAGAGTTGCTGAGTAATG
Organism: Petromus typicus; assembly: GCA_004026965.1. Taxonomy (NCBI): domain Eukaryota; kingdom Metazoa; phylum Chordata; class Mammalia; order Rodentia; family Petromuridae; genus Petromus; species Petromus typicus. The sequence goes on from PVIR01021392.1 coordinate 24,235, forward strand.
ATATCTTCAATTTTAATCTGATTTAATCTTCTGGAACAAGTAAAATGAAAGAGTTTTTTGAAAATAGTTTCTGGAATGCTAAGAGTACACATTGTGAAATATCTCAACAAATTATTTCCATGTGTTTGAGATTTTCATTACAAGCTCCATTGTTTTGTCGTTAAAAAACTAAATGGTATCCAAGAGATTCCTAAAGATATTCACAACTGAGAAAAGAGATCCTCAAATGTAACATCCAAACTAATCATCTGGGGATTCTGATAGAAAAAATTGTGGAAGATCTAGGACATAAATACCAAGCCTGGAGTGGTCATAATCGCATATCGAGAAGCTATGATACTGAGCATTATCCAAGTTGAACCAGTCTAGAAGGCGATTAAAATCTAAGCTCTGTGTGCTAGTTCATGCAGTGACCTCTGAGATCTTTTAGTAGTTTAGAAATATCAAGTTAAATTTAATCCAGTTCACAAAGCTAGTATAGGTATTGTGGTCCCACAGGTCATATCCTCAGTACTATGAGTTTCCAACTTATGAATGAGTTCTACTCCGGGAGAATGTTTGTACAACATACTTGTTCCTAAGTCTGACAGAGCTGAATCTTCTACAGCTTTGACACAAATACACAACGTAAAGCACAACATGAGGACAAACTCACACACACAGCATAAGCCCTTGGCTGTACTGTTCCTGTGTACTACCGTACTGTACAGTGAGCACACAGCAGCTCAATTGTGACCATGTCCGCCTGACACATGAGCTCTTCAGTGATCTGTTCACAGGTATGAATGTTCGTAATGCACAGTATATCTGTGAAATTTTGCATCTCAAATGTTCATAAATTAGGGAATTACTACTGCTTAATTAAAACTCTATCATAGCAGGTGTCTTTTTAATCTTTATTGGTACATTAAATATACACATCATGATTGCACTCCATAATGGGGATTTGTACCAGTATAAGACACAACTTAATTCTCATTTTTTCCCATAGCCCTACCCACCCTACCACCCCCAATATACATAAAATTTGTTTCCTTACTTTTTTGTTACAATCTCAACATTTCATTTTTTACTCAATATTCCCTAGCTTCGTTCTTCCCAGAGTAAGCCCCAGCTCCTCTTGAAGGCAGCTGAGGCTCTGCATGTCTGGCCTCTTCTTTGCCACACCTCTTTCTGTTCTTCATCACTGTTCATTGTTAGTACTACTTTTTAATCAAAAATGTACAGTATGGATGTAAGCCTGCATCTGTCTCCTGAAATATTTACTCATCTCTGATCTATGTAAGGAAAGTAGACACCTATACTTTTAGTATCCTTTAATCTGAGGATATCTATTCCAGTTAGTGACAGAACAGGGGGAGCGAATTTTGACAGTCTACATTGCAATGTTTACTATGATATCACAATATTTTATCCTTTTCCAAGAGCTGAGTGGGTTCCTGGAACTGTAGATAAAAAAAACACTATATATGATATTTTTCTATACAAAAATACATATCTATGACACATATTAATTTAAATTTAAGAGCAGCAAGAAATTAACTACAAATAAAAGAGTAGAGTTATCATTTTATACAGAGTACAAGTTATGTGAGTATAATATATCTCTCACACATAGTACCTTTACATATATATATATATATTCATATGTTGCTTTACAAAGTGATATATGATTTCTCTGACACTTTCTAATTGTTCACATGACTTCTGTTAGTGGGTTAGCACAACCTTTTTTTTTTTTTTTTTGAGACAAGATCTCACTTTTGTAGTTTAGGCTAGCCCTGAGCTCAGCCTCGAACTCACAGCAATTCTCCTGCTTCTGCCCCTCAAGGGTTGAGATTACAAGTGTAAGCCTCCACGCCCGTCACTGTGATGTGGTTCTGATTGCTGGTGGGCCTGAGTCTCCATGCCCAGCATTGCTGTATGTGGTTACTAGGGACTGAACCCTGACACATTCACTTACAAGGCGGGCACCAGAACCACTGAGCTACATCCTCAGCCCCATGACTTTTTTTTTTTTTTTCAGGTTTTTTGAGACAAGGTCTCGCTTTGTGGTTCAGGCTGGCCCTCAGCTCAGCCTCAAACTCACATCACAATCCTCCTGCCTCTGCCTCCTGAGTGCTGGGATTGCAGGCGTGAGCCACCACGCCCGGCACTGTGGTATGTGGTACTGGTTGCTGCTGGGTGTGGGTCTCCACACCCAGTATTGTTATGTGGTTACCAGGGAATCGAACCCGGGTCCTTGCATTTGCAAGACAGGTGCCAGAACCACTGAGCTAACTCCCCGGCCCCAGCCCCATGACTTTTAAATTCAATAAATATTATCTCTCATGTAGATACTGCAATATCACAAATGTGGATCTAATAACTAAGAAAGTGACTAGATTATTAATGATTGGGAATTCTCTATAGTAAGGATAGGAAGGACAATGGAATCATTAATATTATAAGTGCAATGGAGTGTGGGAGTATGCAAGATATTTTCACATTACTCAGAGTGTAGTAAAATACAAAACTTATGAATTGTTTATTTCTAGAATTTTTCATTTAATATTTTAGACCATAGTTTATAACTTGGAACTAATCCTGTAGAAAGCAAAACTATGAAAAAAGAAGTGATTACTGAATGAATTTTTTATTGGTGAGTAGCTTATTATTTATGTAGCCTATTCAAAAGTAAGGTACTTAACCCTGCAAATGTCTTAAATTTGACACAGAATCTTAGACAAAGTACCACTACTTTGATTTGTTTTTCACAGAAAAGTCAAATTATAGAATTTATCAACTACTACTTCCCTTAAAAAGACAAAAAATGCATGGTTGAAGCAGTGAGAAAATGTTTAACATTTAAGAATATTCATTATTGTAAATGATATATTGCCATTAATCTCTCTCAAAATACCCTCTCTACATCTCTTTCTTGTCATTTACTGAAACAATCCTGGAAGTGCTCTTTCATGAGTGTCTTTAGGAGTTGTCATCCAAAATAAGGTGATGCTAACCCACTTAGATTTTAGCTTGCTACATGGAGAAAGAGATAGGTCTAGCTTTCATCTTTGGCAGGTTAAAGCCCAGTTTTTCTAAAATTAAAAAAAAAAAAAGTAAGGTGATGCTGCCACTGAGTGGAATGCAGTGCAAAGCAGGCTTGTAAAATAAATGATTACAAGTTGTCAGGGATTTAGCTCAGTGGTTGCACCATTTTCTTTGAAAACACAAGGTCCAGTTCAATCTACAGTAACCACACACCGCAGTGCCAGGCATGGTGACTCACGCCTATAATCCCAGCACTAGGGAGGCAGAAGCAGGAGGATTGCTGTGAATTCAAGGCTGAGCACAGGGCCAGCCTAAACTACAAAAGCAAGATTTTGTCTCCCCACCCCCTTAAAAACAAAAAAAAATTACAGCCTTTTCCCATCCATTCACTATTTCTGGCTCTAAGTATTTCATAGCTCTTCTCCCAAATCAAAATGCTCAGAAAAGGTATATATTTTTCATTCATTCAGGACATCAAAGTTGTCTTAGCAATGAATCAAAAGACATGAAAAAGGACTTTTTTAGAGAGTGACCAGAATGATGAGATTGGTGTCATCAATGTACACTGTACAATGTACAATATTTTAAGGATAAGTAATGCATTGACTGAATATTTAATCTCATTTCATAATTAGTCTATGGATACTCACTCTAAATTCCAGTTCAAATCTTCATACTTTTGAGGCAGTTCTATCTCAGATCTATATCTAAGTTCTTAGTTCCTATAACTAAATGTTAAATAATAATATGAGTGGTTTATTAGTTTGGCTTATCTAGATTCTGTGTGTATGTGTACATGTGCATGTGTATATACATATATGTTTGTGTGTGAAGGGGAGAGACAGAAACAGACAGAAAGAGAGAGAGAGAGAGAAGGAGACAGAGAGAGGACATCATTATAGTCCCTGTCATCATACATGTATTGCTAAAGGAGGCAGATATCTCTGGCTCTCATTTCTAGTGTTCTGGGATGGCTGTCATTTCTGGATTGTCAAAAGCTTATGAGTAGTTATGAAAACACAGTAAATATTATGGAAATATCCCCCTATTCCCTTGTCACCTTATTTCAAATAATATTTTAGCTATGAGTATCAATACAGCTCCAGCTACAACTCTGGGCCCAGTCTCTGAAGAGAGAATGTCTTTCTATTCTTTTAGATGTGACGTTTTCAGGACTATCTCTATATCAACATTATATTTTTTATGATGATCATGTTCTAGAATTTCTGTTGATCTACTAGCAACAGTTTGGATAAAGTAGGAATTTATGCCAAGACACTACATTTTAAAGGAATTTTTAATATTAGAGTGTTAAAAATAAGTATGGTATGAAAGACAATCCCAAATGTTTGAGAGGAATACTTTTTAAAAGCTATTTTCATACATCTATAAAAGAATTTATTAATTATGTATAGAGATGTATAATTTTACATGTAAAATTGTTGACATACAGGCACATAATTTTAGCATAATTCAATGCATGGAATATAGTCCTTGTTTGAATTTGTTCTATTCAACCTCCCCTGGACCAGGTGTAGTTTAGTCATCAGCATTTCATCATAGAAAGCTACTAGCATCTTTGTGTAATAAGTATAAAAAGTAATGATCCACGGTTACCTGCACAAACTATTATAATGCAATGGATGGTTCTCCAAAGTTTGAAGGGTTAGTAAATCCACAAGAAAGGAAAGCCAGAGGAAAGTATTTCAGGAACTTCATGTGTTTTCTCTCTACACACCTAAAAACCTGCATTTGATCATTTGCTGAACTTCTTCACTGCTGTGTGATTCTTTGCTTTGTTTCCAGAACACTTTTAGATAGAATGAATGTTCTGGACATTAGCCACAAGCATCCTGAGTGATGTGTTTTGTCCTTGTGTACTCCTCTGTAGTAGTGACAAAAGCCTGCTGAAACTATCATGAAATGGATTTTTGCTTCGGGATCAAGGCAGCAAGGCCAGCAGACACAATTTCAACTCATTTGTGAACTCCAAAACTGACGCCAACAATACCACCTGTCTAAAAGGCCCTCCTTTTAGAGCCTGATATCGCCACAATGACAGAAGAACATGAAAGATAAATATTCTTGTTCACAGGGACGACTGAAGCATTATAGAGAAGCCACTGCTGCATTTCCACCATATGGAGTTGGTGGAGAAAAGAGTGCCATAACTATAAAAATGGGACACGTATAAAATGTTAAACC
>PVIR01021393.1:0-29459 GCA_004026965.1 Petromus typicus
TAATAATTCTGTATTTTATTACTGTACAGATAATACATTTAGGCATCTGCCTTTGGACATATATATAATTTGATTTTAACCACTTAACTGCACGGAGCATTCCTCTAGCAGCACATTTATCTACATGCTGACTATCTCAGCAGCCAGGAAATTCTTGTATTGAATAAATTTGGTAAAATTGTCACTTGTATTTCCTGTTATAAAAATAAAAATATACAATTTTTGTCATCCTGCACTTAACTAGTAAGTGGTTAAGATTCTATTATAAAATAATTGTATAATGAGACTTCTAACATAGTCATGCTATTATTTGATAGCTTGAAGTGCCAAATTCTGTCCTAAAAGATTATACCAATGTTATTTGAACAATCAATTTCACGTTGTAAAGGTTATTGTACTGGAGAGCTTGCAGCCCTAGGCAAACTTGAGAAAGGAAGTGTTTGGCTAGCAAGACACAGTAGGAAGTACTCAGGTGACCTTTAATATGTATTGGGAGGGAGGGATGATCCCTCCCTCTCTGCCTATACCTATGCAAAGTGGTCACATAATGACTTCTGGGAGGGACTGGTCCCCCCCTCCCGAGAATCTGGAAGTAACCTGGAACAGCCTGCTGTTTTCTGGAGGGGCAATATAAGAGGACAAAGGAACACTAGGCGGAGGGAGAGGGAGAGAAAGCACAAAACAGAACCGTACTCTGAAGATGAGCTGAGGCCCTTCATGCTGTTTTTCACCTGTGGTGGTTGCAACGTATTGGTGGTGCTGTTTGCTAGAGTGAGGACAAACCAGATCCTCCGTGCTGTAACCCATCTGGCAACGTAACGGTGTTCTTTTGCTACAGTGGTAATTATATTCTCAAATTGGTTTTATTATTTTTACTACTTTACACCAATTCAGCAAGTTTCTTCCCTTGCTGAATCACATGTTAAGTTTTTCAATATCCTACCATGTAGTCCTGATGCTGCTTCAAAATAAATCCTTTATGTACAACTGACACTAAGACACTACCCTACATGCTTTCTAAGTATTCTGCTTTATGCTTATGCTCTAGTCTGCATTTTTTTCAAATGATTAGACAGATTCAATGAAGCTACTAATTTGACCCCAAAAATCAACGACCTCTAGGACATGGCAGGGGCAAGAGTAAAACATTTCTAATGAAATGTCAAACTCCTTGGTGTTCCCTCCTACTCACTATGCCACATTGCTTCTTGAGCGTAAAAATACTGACATTAATCTTTCAATCTATGTCTCCAATAACAGCAGCCAGCTTGGTGTATAACATGGTACAAAAAAGTCTCTGTTCTACAATTAGGTTATCTCAGTGAATTTCTGACTACTCATATTTCAAAAGATTATGAAACTTCAGAATTCAAACCAAATCTGCTTTTGCTAGTAAATCATTTAAATAGCTTTTGATAATTCACTTTGTCCTTACCTACCAACCAGTCTGTGCAGTATATAATAGCCCACTGATTAAGAATTCACTTCTAAGAACTCCTTGGCATGTGAGGGGAGCCTTAAATGTGATCATGCTGTGGCTCGAATCCCCTTTTGTCCTTCTTAAATCTCCACTTGTCACCTAATTATACTTGGATAGCTTGAGAATATGTTTGTTGTTCGAGTCATGAAGATCTGTTTTCTGCCCACAGTATGCTCAGATTTTAACATCCAAGAGTTTATACTCCGTGGTTCCACCTGACATGACGTATTCTATCTAGTTTCTAGAGACAGTGATTCTAACACAGATGTCATCAGAGCTGAAAGGCTGTTCACCTGCTGACTTTTAACTATAGAGTTAGAGGTCTGTTAGCCTGTGAGGAGGATCCAGTATATCAGATACCTCTGTGTTGTATTTGTGGGATTTTGTTTCCTATCAAGTCACATTTGTTTTTGTATCACACACCCTGCCCAAGACATTCTATACACAGTAATGATAACTTAGTCTACTGACTTCCATAGAACAGCCTCATTTTAAGTCCTTGTGTTTGTAGCTGTTTTTCTTCTTACTTTTAGTATTTAACAAATTTTGCTGGCTGTAGAATTTTTCTCTGAAAATTAGACATTCTATACATTAACAGGTACCATTCAGTATTAACAGACTGTAATGAGTTTCAGTCATACAATGACATTTTCAAGGCTGTACATTTTGTAAGTTTTCTGCTTATTTTCTAAACCAAATCCTTTATCTTGAATTTATTCCGTGGGAAAAGCCCGAGTCTTACTCTTTAATTCTTTTTCTCAGATGCTGATCAACTAAAGGAAACTGTGAAAGATCTAAAGACACAGCTTAAAATATCAGATCTAGAAAAGCAGCATTTGAAGGTAGCTATTATAAATGTTTGGTGGAAAACAGTATTTATGATTACCATCTTTGAAGTATGTATCATGAAGATTAATGGAGTTACATTTTATTTTACCTGATACAACAGTTCATTATGTTTGTGTTTAAAAATCTTATTCCTATGTAGAAACTAAAAAATTCAAAACAAATAGAATTAGAAAGTAAATTTATTTTTAACAGTAACAAGTTCTATACACTTTTTTTGGTAGTATTTTCTTGATTTAAGTCTAACTCACAATAGGAACAATGTCTTTAAAGTACCTTCTAAAATGCTTTTCAGAAATCTTTTCCTAAGATAGCAGCTCCCTTACAAATGTTTCCTATGCTTTAACTTCTTTAATGTTCTGTGACAGAACAAAAGGGTCTGGATATGAGAATTAACTGGCTGTTCTCTATACCACTGAAGCTCAAATTCTACTTTCTCTGCTGGCCGAACTTAACTAGGCAGAAGCACCAGGGTTCCCCCATCACAAATACATTCATAAAGAGTTGACCATTACTCATTAAAAACTCCATATTTATAAAGAAAATATTAATGAGCTTTACACCAAAAAATCTTAGCCAGAATAACTGAAATGTAAATAATCAATTTCTTCCTGAAGGCCTGATTGAACGTACCCAAGGTATTTTAGCCAAAGCCTAGAATAGAATTTCTAGAAAGATAACTTGATTAAGCAGTTAACACGTTACTTACACTGTACAATAAGACGTAATTAACAAATCTTAGGAAAATTCTTCTGCCTTTATGAATGTATTTGACTGTTTAGGTCATTGTGGCTTTCAGGTTTGTAATCAAGCTTCTTTAGTTCAAACTTTAACCATACACACTCATACGTAATTTTTAAAGACACTATGTTTCTATTAGGAGGAAATAAAAAAGCTGAAAAAAGAACTAGAAAATTTTGATCCTTCATTTTTTGAAGAAATTGAAGATCTGAAGTATAATTATAAGGAAGAAGTGAAAAAGAATATTCTCTTGGAAGAAAAGTTAAAAAAACTTTCTGAACAGTTTGGAGTTGAACTAACTAGCCCTGTTGCTGCATCTGAACAGTCTGAAGATGAAGAGGACAGTCCTGTCAATTTCCCCATTTATTGAGGGCCACAAGCTTGTTTAGCTATTTATTTATTTTGTACGTTAAAATTTTATCTGGCAATCAAGCAAGTCTGAACTAAAGAATTTCTTTCATGGTACTTCATATTTACTTGGTGTTTTCATAAATAAAATTATATGGAATTTTTATATTACTAGAAAAATATATTTTTCAGGACTTTTACAATAAGTTATCACTATAAAATAGGTAATGAACAAGGGTAAATTTCTTTACATTCATAATCTCTTCGGTTTTCTTAAAATATTGAAAAGGTAATTTTAACATTTAAAATTAAAATTCTCTATATAACTTTTGTATGTATTAAAAGTCTCAAATGCTAACCCTATTTTTATTTTACCTATATTTATACACAAGTACACATTAAGTTATGAAGTTAAGCCATACACTTTGTTAAATGTTCAGCAAACAAATTGAGCTTAAAGTGTTTAATTTTGAAAGTCAATTATATAAAATTATTGGCTCAATTATAGTTTTTAAATTATTACCCATTTAGTAAAGAGAATACAAGCTTGATAAAAGCTTAGGAGTTTACCATTCATTACCTTTTTTAGATCTTGAGGCTTAAATTAATGTATTAATGTAAGCAAGAATATGCAACTGGGAAATTCATTTCTTCAAATCCTAGAAGGTACAGTGATACACTTCATAACAGGTAACAGAAATCTTGAAATATTTCTATGTTTTTAGTATGACAGAATTCAAGATTTAAATAGAACACTAAAGTTAGTTTTAATTGGCTTTCCAGTTTACACATCAATTATTATGTCTTTGAGCCTACCAAATTTCTGACTATCTATTTTAGAAAAATGATTAAATAAACACTTGGTGTCATAGGTATAGTCGTATTTGTTCAGGTTCATGTTGATAATAACAGGTTTTGAATTCATGTAGGTGTCTGGAATCGGCCAAGGTAAACCAAGATGATGACGATGGACCTGCAGAGAAGAGGGTAATAGCTTTCAGCTTAGTCTACAAAGGGCATCTTCACCAGCTTATAGATCCTCCATTTGGGTGCCAACTGTCCCGTCAGGCACTGTGTTTTCCAGGGCTGTTCTTTTTCTGAGATCTCACGTATTCACATGGTTTTTTTTAAATCTATCTTCCTCATTAGAGTATAAGCTTCATAAGGCAGACACTGTTCTATTGACTGTATGTATGCATGGCACCTGGAGTATATGAAGGACATAATTATTAGCACTGTGAAAAATTTAAAAAGGAATTGATTATAGAAGCTAGCTACCTAGAAAATATGTGAGAAAAAAAGAAGGACTATGTGATAACATGACGCTCTTTGCTCTAATTGTAGTTAGTTAAATACATCTTGAACACACAGTATGAGTATGTTCGGGGGCAGGAATGGAAAGCAGTTCTGAAAGGTCAGTCAGATGCTATCCTGATAAACCCAAAGGTAATTAAGCAGTTTTATGCAGAGAAGTTAATATTCTTACTTGATTGTGTAGAAAGGACAGGACAGAGATAAAACTGAAAGATAATGTTTAGAAGGACAGTAATTCCAGTGTGAATCTTGATCTAAATTAAAATTAGAAGTTAAATAGTTGACAAGAAATACAAGTATTCAATGGATCAGAATCAAGAACGGGTAACTGAATGAAGGAAGTAAAGAAAGGAGTTGCAAATACAGTAAAACCTCAGTTTACAAACACTTTTGTTTGCGAACAGTTCAGTTTGCATCAGGTGACAAACAGGACCACAGCCGTTTTCCCACACAAACAAAAATGTAGTTGTATTCCCCCAAATCATAAAACAAGTTCATAAACCAAAGAACCACTGTTAATGTCCAAGTCTTTCATTGAATTGTACAAAACCGAAGATTTGAGATAAATTCGCTTTTTTTCTGAGACAGGGTCTCACTCTGTAGTTCAGGCTGGCCCTGAGCTCAGCCTCCAACTCACATCACTGCAATCCTCCTGCCTCCGCCTCCCGAGTGCTGGGATTACAGGTGTGAGCCACCACGCCTGGCACTGTGGTATGTGGTCCTGATTGCTGGTGGGCGTGAGTCACTATGCCTGGCATTGTTGTGTGTGATTACCAGGGATGATCCCCCCAGATCTTGTACTTGCAAGGCACAGGAACCACTGAAATAAATCCCCAGCCCTAAATTCGCTATTGAACACTATCAGTTCCCTAGACCTGTGAGAAATCCAGTAGGCCTGAGGAGAGGCAGAAAGGCCACACAAATGTAAGATAATTCATTCTCAGTTCTTATTTTGGTATTCCTGTCATTCAAAAACTAATCAAGAAGCTGGGAGATGTTGAGTTAAATTACATGCAGATGTTTTCGAGATCGCTACTGAGCAAGATAAACTTTCAAGAGAAGCATATGCATTTCCCATTAATTTTAAAGCATATGTGATATAACCAGTGGCCCATTCAGAAACACTTAGCGTACAGCGAATGGTGCCATGTGCAGTAAGGGAATTACACAGTTGTTGAAGTTTTTACAGGAACTTTTAGTGCCACTGCTTTGCTGTGGGGTCGGAAAGATGACAACCCAGCACGAGCTATATTTTTGTTAATACCTTAATCAAGCAGCCATCATTGCAATGCCAGACGATTCCTTCAATTTTACCCTCTCTACAGCCTTCAAACCAGGACAACAGGTCACTGTGCTTCAATTTTGGCAGATTTCTTATTTGAAATGCTCCATGTGGTATGAGAAGATGTATTGGATATTTCTTGTTTCCTAAACCTAAACAGTAAAATTTGCCATTAGCCCACACACTTAGAAACTTTTCAAGATATATGAGAAAATATACTTCTTCAAGTAGTTTTTAAAAACAGCATTTTAAAAAGTATGGAAATTAAAAAAAAAATTTAGCTTCATTGATGTTTCTTGAAGAGAATAATCTAAGTATATTAAATCCCATTCAAATGTGGCATCTTATTCCAAGAAATTTAAATTCTACCTATGTGTATGCTAAACCAGAAGCTGCTAAACTATGACCTCCAAGCCAAGTCTAGAGAGACACTGGTGTCTGTAAACAGTTTCGATTCCACTGAAGAGGACAAACCTATTTCGGAGATGTGGTCTACAAGGCCTAATGCTCCTGCCTGGCCTTCGGTGGGAAAGGCCTGCCAGGCTCTCCACCATCGGCCACACTCAGCTGTCATGTAATGTTTGCCAAGCAGCTGAACCTGGCTGGAGCCTTGTACAATGACTGTCTTAGCTTCAGACCTGACTGATAGCAGTCCCTTGCCTCAGTGTACAGCGTCAGTGTCCTTAGGTCTGTCCTCTCCCATCAGTAGGATAAGCCACAGGATCTCAGTGTACTCCATCCCTTGCGGTGTACATGTTTAGCTTTGGCATATTCTACTTTTTTTGTGCCTGCTTTTATTAATGCTACATGACTACCTAATCACGAAAAATGCAATCTGAATAACTGCAACTCTAATTTTAAAAAAGGAAGAAAGTTACTGGAGTACTTGCTTTTCATGAGCAGTTCTCATACTATCAGAGTGAAAGAGGACAGCACAAAAAAATCAACCTTTCGTGATAATCACACCAGTCATAAATTTTTCCATGAACATAAAATTAACAAAAATAGATATAATCCTAGGAAATTAACTCCTATTTGTTAGTTATCTTTACCAAATGTGTTTAAGTTAATTTTGGAATGTTCTCTTTATAAATAACAGCTACTATGACTGAAGAAGAAAACGGCATCACTCACCATACGGGTTTCCATTAATATTTGTTCCTATGAGTTCCAATGTTTGTTCTAGGAGATCTGATAAAGGCACTGCACTGATTTCCAAAAGTCCAGGATCATCTGGATGATGCTTTAGTACCAGGGCAATTTCAAATTCATAATTAACTACAGAAGAATGCCAGCAGTACTGTTTGTTGTTTTTCTCTACAGGGACCCAACCTATTATTTAAAGAACAACTTTTATTACATTGGTTTTCTTTGGATTGACAAAAAAGGTAATTTTGATTTTTATTGTAAATTGTCCTTTTATATAAAAAACACAGAAAACTGACAGTTTTCCTGCTTTTCTTTTTAGTCATAAAGCACTTTTTATTCTGCTGTGAATTAACCCACTGATGAGGAACCACTTGGAAAAGAGGGTACAAACTACAGTACCAAACTCACTTACGGTAAAGGGCCAGCACTCCAATTGAACCCCAACACTGTCATTTAGTTTGGAAAATACAATGCATACATGAACATCTCTTGTCTTAAAGAAAAACAATAAAAACACAGTAACATGCAGGCCATAGGTTCACCATTACTGAACTGATTATTCCTCTATAGAACACCCAACTAACACCCAATTCTCTCTTGACTAGAAAATTCAACTTGATTTAGGAAGATCTGACCACCAGTTTATATATACCATTAAAACTTTTTTTTCCAGGCTGGAGATTTAGCTTAAGTGGTACCACGCCTACCTTGAAAGCACATAGGGCCCAAGTTCAATCCCTGGTACCACCAGAAAAACACAAAAAAAACTTTTTTTTTTTTTTCCAAATTAAGTTTTCTATTTTCTTTCCAATTTCATAGATCTACATAGTTAAGTGTTCCAGAACCTATTGAATTCTTCCCAGTATATATGGAGCAAATTAACTGATTCCATTTTGATTGAATGTTATTATTTTCCTTTTCTTATTGCTGGAATAGCCCCCCTCATGATGAATTCACTGAAGAAAAAATAAAAAGCAACTAAGAGCTATATAGAACTGTGACCACATTTTTGGCCTGGCTGATGCGATTACTGCAGTGATTTCTTAGCACTGTGCAGCTTCCTTTGAAAAGCACCACTCATAGTTCTGTTTCTAAAATTTAAACTTAGTTTTGTTGTTCCCTTGCTTTCTTACCATTATCTTCAGACTAACTTAAAACTTAGAAAATACAAGGGCCTCTAAGATCTGAGCCCATTCTATATCTCTAGCCTCAAATTTTATTTGTCACAAAGTTTTTAAAAAAAGATTCTAAACCTAAGAGTATGTTCTTGACATGGAAAAATCTTTGATAAAAACTGTTAGACTTGTGCTCGCTTCAGCAGCACATATAGTAAAAAACTGTTAAAGACTTTTCATAAATACGACTGAGGAAATTTGAAGTGTACACAGACAGGAAGAACTAGGTTAAATTCTGCAATTTCTGACTGAGCAGAAGAGTGACGATGAACCTTTCGAGACGAGTGCCTAAACTATAACCCAAACCCACTTACTTAGCACAATGCCAACTCTGAAATTAATCCAAAATGCTGAGGTTTTAGTTTAGAAAAACCACCCATACATTAACATCATTGATCTTCAAGCAACAGCAAGACATAGGTTCATGCCTTGAACAGACCTTGTGTTCTTTCTACTAGTCAACACACAAGTGTATTTCCGAAGAGAGTCCATCATACCAGGGATGTGTCCATTTTCATCAGGCATTGGGATGCCCTCCAGTTGTTCTATCTCCCTTGCTGGTATCCAGCACTCAGGAACGGGTCTGAAATCTTCCTCAACATTCCAAAGGAACTCTAAAAAGAATAAATAAGCTTTGATGTAAGTATGCTCCATTTATTAGCGCCACAGGGTGACTCTTATTTCTCAGTGTTCAGTTACTAACACTGCAGATTTTTAATATATAAGCATTTGTGTATGAGTCAGTAAGCACCACCAATATTCCATTTTGTGTAGATGAATGAATTTTTAGTGCACTGTTAGGAAGATGTATATAATTTATATAAGTGAGTATAGATAGATACACGATCAATATAGCTACTATATATACTTAAAGGCATCCTAATGTACTAATTAACAATACTAATTTTCCTTTTAGGTTTTTGCCTGATTTATAAAATTACATGTTTCACAGGCCAACAAAATTAAAATGTATCTCTCATTCTGATATACATTTTAAAAAAACAGACTCAAAAATCACAAAAATACAGTGAGATTATCTTTAAATATTTACATACAAATAAATTCTTTCATATCTAAAATTCAATGATGATATTTTTCCCCAAAATTACTAAACTTATTTAGAACACAGTGTATAGAAATCCTAAAGCAATAGATTAACCATAAATTTCTGCCCATCTAACCTTTGGAGTTTTCTTTGGAATGCAGAAAATTTTTGAATCTTCTGTCAGCTTGTTTGTTGGGTTTTCTATCTAGTCGAGCCCAAAGATATGGCTGATCTACAAGAAGTAATGATGAAAGAAAAAGCATAAGAGCCAAACAAAATTTATCCAGAAAGACAAGTATGACTGTACAGTAAACAGTAGAGTCATCTCTAAACAAAGCAGCCACCCCAGAAAACAAATCAAAGTAGGCAGCTCAACACACATAACCCCTCACAGTGGGACCTGAATTTCTTTAGGTAAATGATGCGGATGCAGTAAAAAGTACATGACCCTTTTTAACAGGCATTCCGTAGTCATGCTGGTAAGCAGCATTTGTAAGAAACTCAAATACCTCTGTTGAAAACAGGAACAACCAGTTAATGGTTCACACTTCCCAGAACTTACACTGCTTTGCGAGAGTTAATTCTGCCAGACCTGGAATTAGGCTGACCTGTTTTGCATGGTACCAATCCCTCGTCAAGTGATTATCCACACCACGTAATGGTGTTGGCTTTGTAATCGTGGTTCCATGGACTTTGAAAGCTCTGTGCCAGCATTCCTCACTGCTCAGAGTGTGACTGGTCTCAGGCTCCCGCAGAGCTCTGGGGACGAGACTGGACACTGAGCAGGACGATGCCTTAAGGTGACCAGTGAGAACAGAACAGCCCTTCTGCAACTCTGTTTTGCAGTCCTGGTTCTAAAGTGTTGCTGTGCACATGATTCTTGACCTGACAAAATATGTCCTACTGGGATTTTAAATAAGCGAAAGAGCAGCCTTCACATGTCCTCTCCTGATCCCTTGCTAGGACAGTATTTGTCCTCTTACACATCCTTACTCTTTAACAGTTAAAACTCTAGCCTTCAACTGTCATGCATAACTACTTGAGGATGCACACTAAAGTTCCTTAATATAACTAACAGGAAAAAAACTTAGTTCCTTCAAATCTATAAATCAAGTTTATAAAACATTAATTACTGTCGTTTTAGATATTTTGTATTACTTATTAACTATCAAACATTATCAAGAACCAGATTAAAACATATTATCATTTCTGTACTGAATGTATTTTTTGTTCTTACCAGTAAACAATAAAACAAAAAAATG
This sequence comes from Petromus typicus, assembly GCA_004026965.1. Lineage (NCBI taxonomy): Eukaryota > Metazoa > Chordata > Mammalia > Rodentia > Petromuridae > Petromus > Petromus typicus. Next base: position 10,643 of record PVIR01021393.1, read on the forward strand.
CATTCCACTACATCTGCTAGAAAGGCCACTGTTTTTTTTTTTTTTTTCCAAAGCTACAGACACTGGGGAGTAATGGAGTAACTGGAACATTCCTACACTGTCTGCGACAATGTCACAGGGTTCAATCACCTTGAAACATGTAATGGTGGCTCATTAAAGAATAAAAATTAGCATAGGATCCAGTAATTCCACTTGATCCGCACCCAATTAGAGGCAGGGCCTTGGGAGATTTTTATGTACCTCCGTTCACAGCAGCATTATTCACAATGGCCAAACAGAGAAGCAACCCGAGACCCATCAGTGGCTGAAAAAACAAAATGTGCTGTCCACATGTGACGAGTATCATTCAGCCTTAAAAATGCAACAAATTTCTAATGTACACCAACACTGGTCAGTCTTCAGAACATTACGTTAAAGAAAATAAACTAGTCACAAAAAGACCAGCTCTGTCTGATTCCATTTACACAAGGAGAGGACGAGGCACAATCTGGTTACAAGAGATGCGAAGGGAGGACTGGGAGTTTCTCTGTGGGTAAAACGTTTCAGTTTTATGAGAATAAAGGTTCTGGAGATGGAGAATGGGGACAGTAACACAGTGATGTACTTTACACCACTAAAATGTCCATGCTAATGTCTGAGTATGTATTTTACCACTGTAAAAAAAAAAAAAACCAACTTTTTTTTTTGAGTCAGGATCTTGCTTTGACCTGGCCCTGAGCTCAGCCTCCAACTCACATCACCGCAATCCTCCTGCCTCTGCCTCCTGAGTGCTGGGACTGCAGGCATGAGCCACCACGCCTGGCACTGTGGTGTGTGGCACTGGCTGCTGCTGGGCATCATGAGTCTCCACACCCAGTATGGTATGTGATTACTGAGGACTGAACCTGGGCCCTTGCATGCAAGACAGGCGCCGGAACCACTGAGCTAAATCCCCGACCCCAAAACAACTTTTTAAAAACACATTTCAGAAGAGATTTCTGATTCAAGAAATACATCTGAAAGGCCAGATGGGTTTTTTGTTGTTGTTGTTGGAATTAGAAGCCAGGAACAATCACAAAGAATCTTTCTTCGAGGCAGTTTTTTCCTTCAACATAGTTGACAATTGGTTTGAATTTTTATCTCTTTAAAGTACAGTACGCTAAAATTAATGATATTGCCAATTGTAATAAAACCACTGGAAACAACAGACAAGATTTACACCCAGACAAACGAAGGTTCTACTTGCATAATGTCAATTATTAACTATGTGGCCTTGGAGAAATTAAATTGGCTGAGACTCGATTTCCTTATCTGTGAGATACAGAGGCTTATTGCGCAAATTAGAGACAACACATATGGCACCCCCTTCATCATGCTGCAGGCCTTTCAAAAGTACTAAGTAAATATTAGTTACCTTCCTTCCCTTCTTTAAGAGAAAAAAACAAGGATGAAATAAATAACAATTGGAACCTTTGTATTTGGCTCCTATACTAGCTTTCCAAGGGTTTATGAAAAGCAAATGCCCTATTTCAGATCTATACGGTTTGAAAAGAAAAAGTATACTTGTAGTAAACATTACAGGTTTCTTTTACCTTTGTAAGTAGTAACATAACAACATGTTCCATCCACCTTTTCTGTTGGGATTGCACTGTGTATGTCTGCCTCTAATGCCTTGTGACTTATAGTTTCAGTTGCCAAAACTTTAAATGGCTTTAAAAAAAAGAAAGAGAAAAACAAACTGGTTTAAGAAACACAGCCTCTCTCTTTGCACATTCTCACCTGAAACGGTCCTAATTTCATTAGTGCTAAGGCACAATTTCCTGTCCACTCAAGGCAATATAAAAATAGTTCTCCTATGGAGTTCTGAATCACCCCTCCCCTTCATGCCACTGCATCAAAACCTGATTTTCTACACGGTTTGTAATTATTTGTTTCTTCACCCACCGTAAGTCCTGTCATGCACAAAATACGCATAATCACATACTTGACAATTATCCACCAAAAGCCAACTACAGAGTAAGTTGTCTTGTCTCTGGCAAGAGAAAAATCAAGAGGAAACGCAGTGTTGCAACAGGCAGGATGGGTGCTCAAGACAAGGACAGATCAGGAAAGGGAGAGAGGAGGAGGAGGCACTCCCAGGCCTCTGAACAGGCGACATGCAAACAGACTCGAAGTGAGGGATTCTCCATGGAAGTGGGCAAAGGACTGAAGTCTGGAAGTTTCTTCACGTGTCTGAAGAATGAAAAATGGCCACGGTGGATGATCTGAGTGCAGGTGAAACTAGCTAGGTGCTTAATGAATTCCGTAGCTGCTTCTAGGGGTTCAATACAAGTATTTGCCAATCGTGATTTTCAGTGTTACGAGAACAAATATCAACATAAGAGACCTTTCCCCTTTTATAAGTACCTTCTGTTCTTCACAAAACTCCTTATTCAATTAAGACTTGGTTCTTAGTTTGAACAAGAATATATTGGTGTTTTCCTGCCTCAGCGTACATTTTCTGGAAGCAAAAAGGAGATATTTTGCTTTTTTCTTTTTCTTCCTTGCAAAGCAACAACTTCCTTTTTCACTGTGTAAAATTAGTAAACAAACACAAAAGGCTAAGCAAGAAATCACCCATAATCTTATTACCCAAAAATAATCACGAAGAACTTTTTGGAATTAGTCTGATATCTCCTTTAGTGTCTTTTTTATCCTTAACATAATTGACATCAATTTTTATTTTCTAAAAGTTAAAATCAAAATGCTTTCTGAAATTGTTTCACATTTTTCCTTCTGAACTCTACGACAAATATAAGTTTCCTTTAATATTTCATCTCTGATCCACTGTGATAAATATTTCATTGCTGCCCGATTATTTCAATTCACACAGAACTTGAGGTTTTTTGTTTTTTTAATTTCCAGGATATTTGTCCTTCTTTATATCCTAAAAAAATGCACTATAAAATTCAACAAATACTCTTGGAAAATACATATCAGAAGACTAACCTCTGATGGCTTCTTACCATTACCTTTTATACTAGGCAGATCTTATAATATTACAAACACATTTCTCTCTGTATCAACTATGGTGTTTATATTTATTTTCAATATAACCAAGAAAGCACAATAACATTAATTTGTGTCAAACAAATCTCTTTTGATTTGGCCTTCACTTTGACAGTACTTCCTCCCAGTTACTGCCATCCCCATGCACTCTCACGAGTCTTTACCTGAATGCTACTGCAAAGTCTTACTACAACACCAATCCAAACCTCTCTGCGGCCACTCTTTCAAGGAGTGGGGCCATCTGGTGCAGAAAGTCCACTGGTGCAGAAAGGCCTGCAGTGTATTAGGAGCAGTGAGTCTCTGACATCACCTCCGAGAACCCTGAGAGCTCCAGCTCACTGATGGCCATAGGTGGTTCCATTTGCCACCTTAGAAATGGTGACTGTACCCTCCATTATCCTTTCAACTCTATTCTGTGCACAAGGAGTACGCAACCTCTGATGCTGAACTTGGTTTATTCATGGTTTTTCCCCAGCAGTTTCCACTGTTTAAAGTACCAAGAACCACTTGCCTTTCGTTTTTTCCTAGGTTTTGTTTGCTCTGGGTATCCATTTCACGTTCTTTTCAGCGTTGGCAACAGTAAACCTTTTTCACATTTAAATGATGGCTTTTCTACTCTCTGGAAGGAAGGCAAAAGAACCTCAAGGATGGAAAAAGACCATCTCTTAAGGCTCTTACCAACCTGATCTCTGTCTGAGAAAAACGTAGGCCAAAGTTTATAGTCTAAATCTGAAGTTAATACTCACCTAACAATGTACAAAGAAACTCTGCACAATATAAACATTATACTAGTGTATACTAATGTATACTAATGTATATAAACTTAAGACTAAAAAAACAGATTTTTCAAACAGTGAAGTAAAAAATTAGCTCCATTCCAGTGGTGGTTCAGTATTTGTAAGATATTTATCACTACTGTAAGCCTCCAGGATCCAAAGATATCAATTTAACCCAGAGTAGTAAAACTAGAGTCTGGCCCAAGAGCTGTGTGTGTGAATTTAAATTTAGCAAAGCTCCAATGGAGAAGATTACCAGTCTGTGGAGTTCATGCTGAGCATAAATGTTCCTTCCACAAGAATCAATTATGTATCAATCTGCTATCCACACCACCGAAGGCAAACATAAGACACTGAAGAGTACAGGATGTTCTGCCCCTTCATCAAAGACTTGAGAAGACACTTGGAAAAATAATGTATGTGTACATAAAAATTAATAGTGAATATCAACTGGACTGAGCAGAACACTACAATTTCTAGGTAGGGGAAACCACGGGCTGACTAAATTGATTAGAAATTCTATAGAGAAGATTAAAAACTGGTAAAATTAGCAACACTCTGAAGGTGACCCAGGCCAACGGACTAAGCAAAAATATAGAGGCAGGAATATGGTTGGTGTGTTTACAGGATGAAACAGAGCCTACAATGTGAGATTACAGAGCAGACCGGGCCTGATTAATCCAAGGCGTTCACTCACAGTTAAGAATATGGATATTGTGCTACAATACTATATGGACGCTTGAATACAAAGACAAAGGCCTGGTCTTCTCACCTGTGATGAAGGGCTTTACAAATCACTCCAACAATCAAAGTGAGACTTCGAGTCAACCATTATCAGGGATGACATTCAGATGGCCTAGATCTACCACGGCACAAAAGAAAAAGTTGACAACTACTGCTACAGACATTGACTAGTTAACAATTGGGTGCTGACTAGGGGAGAACATAGTGAGAATTACTGTAGCAGCAAATATTAAACAGTGTTCAGAAGTAGAAAAGAGTATGTAAAAGTCAGTAAGTACAAGCATCAAGGTTGGATGGAAACTCAGGATGACCATGTGTCAGACTGGAGAAGCTGGGGCGACAGAGGACAGCAACTGCCTCAAAGTTGAGTCACTGTTAAAGGCTGATGCCCACCAACGACCGTCGGGGTGGGACTGTTTCCCAACGCACACGCTGATTTTGTCCTAACTGGAAACCCCCAATTGAGAGCAGGCGGCTCTACTCTTTAAAAATTCCGCCACATTTGAAATGACCTGAAGAAGGCTGTTTCTCATTCACCAGCACTTACTGAAGCTTTGTACCCAAGCCAGAATTGAGTTGTCACTGGTAACTGGGGTCTGATCTTCAGAGACTTCATCAAGTCAGATGTCACAGAACCATCAGTCCCAGGTGAGAACAAGCAAAGCAAATCTAGTATTATCTCCACTTTCTAACCACATTGTTACAAAGTATAAAGCACGAGCGGTGATGTCATCTGATTGCCTAAGGTTTTTTTCCTCCAAAAGGCGGCGACTTGAAAAAAAGAGTATTTAATATAGGCTTTCAACTTCCCTGTGAGGAAAAACCGGCATCGCCTGATGAGAAACATTTTCTCGCAGACTCCTTCCCTCACAGCTGCGGTGAGGGTCCCCGAGCTCAGGCAGCCCGAGACCCCCGCAAACCTACGAGAAGGCCCGGCCGCGCTCGCCAGGCTGCGCGCCGCCGGGCTGCTGGGTACCTGGTGCTCCCTTTTGGCGGAAGGCTCGTCTTTCACCTCCGTCACAAACACACACGGCATTTTCCGCTGCACGGAGCCCAGGCGTCTCATGGCAGGTCCAGGAAACAGTGCAGGAGCGTGCGCCCCCTCAGGGAAGCCAGCCCCAGCGCGGGAGAAGCCTGCAGAGATCGGCCGCTCGGCTCCGGCCACCCGCGCCCCGCGCCAGCGCACAGCGACGGCCACCCAGCACAGCCACCCGGAGCGAGGCGCGGGGACACATCCCGGAAGCCGTGGTGCATTCTGGGAGTTATAGTCCAACGCCGGGGCGTGCACTCCCTCGCGAGTCCCCCAAGGGTTGATGACTCCGTGAAAACAAGGGTCCGTTTTCCGGGTGTGCGTACTTCACCCAGTAACCGGGGACATTTTCGAAAATTAAAGTATCAAGTTGTAAGTGGTGCCTGCTTTCAGATGGCGATTTAACACCGTGCTAGTGAAACCTGCTTGCCTGTGCTGATAAATTCGTGGAGGAAGCGCTGAAGTTTAGAAATAACCAGAGATACTCATTCCATCATCCACAGAAAGAAAATGGATTTTCCAGGGAAGATTTTTTAAGCAAAACAGCCGGAAAATAATGTTTGAGTTACCTCACACTGAGCATCATGTAATATGGTTGAAATTGAGTCGGATGCACTCTTGGAGTACAGAAGTTAGCCTTAGTTGAATCCAAAACTACAGAAATATCAACAACAAGATTACACTGAAATCTTACTTATTAAAATAAGATTAATAATCCACAGGAATCTTATTTATTAAAATGCACGTCAACAAAAGACTTAAGTAATTGTCAGTCAACTACAGAGCTAAAAGTAGCTTTGACATTGCTCAGAAGAATGTTAACTGGCGATAAAGACCACGAGAGAGTAAAGGAAATATTAAATATTTAATAATAGCCATTCCATCTATTTGCAGACGGAAGTTCTCAGCCTAAAATTGTCAGGGAATTTTTACGTTATCTTTTATGTAATCGGACAAGACTTGGTTCTCATTTTTATAATTGTCTTATTTGTATGTAACCAACTGGCCAGCATTTTATTGACTTAGACGTTGAAAAAATTAAACAACTATATCTTAATTGGAGATATAATAAGTGGGCTCCCAAAGATAAAATATCCTCCTCCAAAGTTCAGTGTTTTATTGCATTTAAAAAGTAAGGAATAAGAAATCTGCCATTTTATGGTGGGTCTTTTCCCTACCTTGCTATCTTTAATTTTCTTGTAGGAAAACATAACCAATAACAAATTCCCAAGTTTACAAAACAGGAAAAAAAAAAAAACCACATAATGCTCGCTATATAATCTTGGAACCAGAAACTTCTTAGGATTTTAGAGTCAGATGCCAGTGGCTTCATTAAAGAAAAATAAATTCTTAGAAAACAAGTTGTCTCATAAGTCTTAAATAGGTAACATTTACAAATATCAACTGTCATTTTTTAACCATCCAGAATCTTCTAGGTCCAACATTCTGTAATTTATGAGAAACTGTAATATTTGAAAACATTGTACTTACTCTTTGAATAACAGCAGCAAGGCAAAACATCTCCGAGGAAGCGCTGTTGTCGATACGCTGGTCTCATCTATGTCTGGACCAAAGTCTGGAACAGAAACACAGGAGTCCACGCCTGAGAAGACCACAGATGACTCACAGTTAAACCAGACACCTGGCCTGACGAGGCGAAGCCGTCAGCTTTGCTTGATTCTCAGATACCTGAAAACCCAACAGGAGTTGCTTAAAGTGGTGGGACAGGATTACATACCAGAAGGAAGACTTCCTTCTCTGATGTGAGGTGTCACTTTTCTAACATGCAAAGGAGAAAGATACTCACTGTGACTGTCCTTGGGCCAACGCAAACATTCTCAAGCCTCCTCCCAGCTGTGGAGACAAATTTCCCATGACTGCCTTACAGGACCGAAAACTGCCTGTGGATAGGAGTCGGTAAAGACGGGAGAGTGAAAAAGTGAAGAGAATTAGAACAAGAAAAAAAAAGAAGAATTTTAAAAAGGAAAGATAGGGCTGTCTGTATTCAGAAGACTACCAAAATATACAAATCGAATTACTGTGCTCGGCAATAAAAGAAGAAAACTCCCCTTGGGCTTTACCTGTTTTTGCTGTGTGTGATAGAATGCGGCCATTCAGTTTAAAGAGGTAAAAATATTTTTCAGCCTTTCTCCTGTGTGAAATTATTTAATCATGCAAAAATGGTGTTTGGTAACATGGAAAATGGTCTGATGAAGCTCCTTGTATGCAGCAAAGAAGGAATTTTATCTGTCTATACTCCACGAATAAATTGGATTATTTGTGATAAGGCAGCATAAAGCCAAAGTCACGATGTATTTTCTGTGTATCTTTGACAGTGTTTTTAAGGGTCTACCCAAATTTTTATTTGCTCCTTATTTATTTAAGACTTTAATTTTTTCTCATATTTATTTGTATGTACACATATAACTGTTTTCTAAATCCTACTAACTTATTTTATTTCCTGGATTCTGATCCTAAAGTTTTGTATGCAAAAAGTCGATATCAATTTATCTTGTTTAACTTGAAGTGAATTGTGTATTTCTCTTGATCTTTTAAATTTGCAATTAAAATTGCCTTGCAATTTAAACATACCTTTCGCCATAGTGTAATATTATCTTCATAGCATCTTCTAAGTAACCTGTGATAAATATTTTCATGAATCTTTCTTAGGTTCTAATTCTTTTAGTAAAAAGATTAGAATGATGACTTCAGTAGCTACTTATTGAAATTTCTCTTTCTGACAGAGTACATCACTTTGTTTGCAACAAATTCTCAGCATTTTCAATCTCTCTGGAAGCTTTCTGCTATATGAAGAACTTATTTCTCTTTTAATGATAATTGATAAGTGGAATAAAATTACAAGATGAATAGTCATATTTATTTTCATGCACCTATTAATGTCTAATAATGTCAATGATTTTTTCCTCAAATCAGTGAGTACATATTTAAATAATTTTAACTGTTTTTTTGAAATGTGTTTAACTATTCTATTTAGAAATTTTAGTTTAGTTTCCAAACAACATATATTAGGGGGTTTAGATATTTGCAATTTACTTGTGAACTTACTGCTTTTTAACTTTGAAAATGTATATATTAGTTTAGGTTTCATGTGCAAGCAGAATATTGACATAAAAACATTCAATTTTATGTCTATTAGCCTTTTTTATTAATATACTAGAATTGAATAAAGTACATAGTGTTTACTAAGGTAAAGCAAACTGTCAGTTACATGTGAGGTCAGTTATGATGAGCAAACAGCGGACTAGGTAACAATGGGGGAATTCTGGAAGTTTGAGTTTGGTGCTTACTAGCAACCACTTTCAACATTTCTGCAAAGCTAGAGAAGGTATCTTCTAATTTAAGTTTACTTAAGAGTTATCTATTGTGTAGTATACTATCAAAGAAGGTCAGTTTTAAAGGAATACTACTGCTAGCCTCAAAAACCGGGGAAAATAAAACTTCCCCTCACACTGATAGCCCTTGTATATGTATCCTGCAATACGTAAATCTGTGTGTAAACAAGTCATTGGATTAGCAGCAAGGGAGTTGAAAATGACAGAAGCTGGGAATGACTGCTATTTCTTTTTTAATTCCACATGCATAAAGGTAAATATTGTACAATTTACAGTACTTTACATGCTTAAATTTAAGCTTTCTAGTAGAATGAAGAAATATGTGGCAATAGTTTGCACCGCTGAATCAAAATTTACTATTTTACTGAAAGATGTTTTATACACAAAATCTGAAGTAAAATTTTCTTATGTATGTATGATACACTGCGTTTCTGTAAGAAATTCTAGGATGGTCTAAAACTATGACTTGTTTGAATCTATTTTTATATATGTCACTGTGATATAGTTTGGGTTAATTTTTTTTCAGATACATAAATTTGAATAGTTGAATTTAAGCCACTGCCACACTTAGTACAATAAATCTATTTCACTATTGAAATTCACGAACACAATTACTGAATTTTCCCACTCTCACTAAGTGAAAGCATGTATGTAATTAAATATCATGGAAAAGTTCAGCCAATTATAAATAAAAGCTGGTAAAATTTAATGGGAACACAGGAGTGAAGGACCTCTCTAAACAGGAGAAACTGGATCTTTGGGACTCTGCTGTAATTGGCCTGAGGTCGGTGAATGACAGAGTACAGAGAGTTCAACGCATTTCATTTCTGCTAGAAACATTAATGGACTCACACTCACTGAGCCAAGGAGTTAGATCTACTCCCTTTACGTTTAGATTAAGCACTAGGTGAAAAATAATATAATTGATGTCTCGGAGTCTATTTCTCTGCTTATCACCAAATACTCAGGGAATTGAATACAAAAATAGCAATCACAATAACTCACCACAGTTTTTACAGTTATCTTTTGGGGAGAGTGTTTTTGTTTTGTTTTGTTAATTTATTTATTTTCCTTACAAATAGGAAAACTGGGGCAGAAAAGAGATGAGTTAAATATTAACTTTGTGACTGTGGATAAATGAATCTAAGTATTCAAATACAGAGCCCTTGGCTCTGTGGTTCAGAGCCCTTGCTCACGACACTGGATTTGAGGAGTGCACAGACCTGCCTTTCAAAGGGAGCACGGGTGAAAACAAACTGAGCAGGGAGAGAAAAGACGAGGAACAGCATGGAGTCTGTGTTGTTCAGAGAAAAGAATTTGGTGGGATGCTCTTATTGTATGTTATCTCTCTATGCCAACAATAGCTTGCAATTTTTACAATTGTAAGTTGATGTATAAAAGAACATAGAATTTATTTTTAAAAACTCATAGCACTAAGCAATCTCTACTTTTTCTGTAATATAAATATGTCAGTATATGTATGTATTTGTAGCTGTTTATCTTTTTAGGTCAAAGGCATAAGGCATATATGTTGTCTAGCACGATGTAGTAATTAATATATCAAGTTTTTTTAATAATATCAAATTTAAGCTCCATTAATTTTCTCCCGATAAATACACTTAACAGAATTCCTACAGATGATCTAATAGAAAGATTACTTGATAGAGATTACCTCCAATGACAAAACATGGGTAATGATTCTTTAAAATTGTATCTGATTGTCTTCCAATGGTTCTGATACCAAACTGTGATCACTCTATCAGTGGTCTCTTTCATACTTTTTTCTCTTTTCTGAGTGAATTCTGTGGATTAGATGATAGCAAAAAACATTTGGTGAGCAATTTATGACACAGCATGTTATTTAATCATTAGATTTTTCTTATCACATTCTCTCTAAACATTTAATTGCTAAAATGTAGACTTATTCTTCTATACTGTTAGTGTATTTTTTATGATTTTTATTTGATAAGCTCATGATTCCTGGAGTTAATGAGCAATGTATTATTGATGAACACTAGCACAAAAATATCGGATGCTTTACACTGACTATCTTTTGCTTTTAGGGTTCCCAGTGCCGATTCCGACACTGCGAAGAAGCCCTCGGCAGCGGCGCTGTGTGCTCATTATGGAGAGAGAAAAAACGTTTAGATCCACTTTGCAGATTTAGACACATGGAAATGCAGGTACAGTCATGCATTCTCATCATTTTTGTTCCAAGCATCTCGTTTTGAAAATGCTGGCTTTTACTTTTACAATGAGATAGGGAAAATTATTCTTCCCACCATCATTTAGTTTAGGGATGCTTCACTTTGTCTAATTAAAAAAAAATCTTAGAAAATTTAAAAAACATTTTGTGAAAATATCCATTGCATCTTTTAATACTGACACAATGAAAGCCAGGAAGTAAATGTTCTTAAATTGACAATCGCAGTTCTTTTTGTCACACTGTGCTCTGATGTAGCACTTTCTCCTCACTGTGAATATCGCATCTAACCATCACATTTTCCCCCACTTTTTCCATCTAGCAAAACTGCAGCATTTCATGCTTCTGGGAAACTCAACCTCTCGGTTGTGTGAAGATCAATTGTATATTTTATCACAGCAAACCTCGAAATATCAATGGATTATTTTTGCCTCCAAGTAGCAGTGAGTATATTTTATTAAATGACATGGGCATAGCATATCATAATGTAGTTTTGGAATAGCAGCACAGAATGACACAGGAAAATATGACAACATGAGCAGTGCAGTTCCATAACCGATGGATGATTTGAGAATCAATCAAGAATCATGAGATTCTGGCTTTTCTGGAACTCATTCTGTTTCTTCATCAGCTGACAGTGCTCAGCCAGACCCTTGGAGTAAGCTTTCCCTTCAATAGGGCCAAATCTATGTCCATCTGCTGGGACCAAGCCCTTCCCAAGCAGGACACAGACACTATCTTGCCTCCTCCACCCTCTTCAACTTTGTCTATAGAGGACAAGCAGGAGCTCCACACACCTACCTCTCTGACACAGCTTCCTCATACCTACTTGTGTTTTGAATTCAGCAGGGCTAATTTCATTCTTCACTCACTCCTGTCTGTCCCCTGTCATTTTTACTCACCCTCCCCAACTCTCTGTGAACAGCAGAGTTTTTTCTTCATCTTGATTCAAAAGTAGCTTCTGTCTGAAGATGCCATTCTCCTCTAGCCCTCCCAGTCATCGAATACGACCATGGTCCTGGCGGTCAGTAAGAGTTCCTTGGACCGACCTCACTGCTAATTTCACACTGTTCTTTGGTCCTGCTTGCTAGAAGCATTCAGTGAAAATCTAACGCCCATGGATAAATTTTTGCTTTTCACAAACTCTCAGTGTAGATGTTATTTGCTTTTGTCTACATCCATCTTGGTACTTTCTCTTTGCTTTTAACAATCTGAATTCTTAGCTCATCACTTTCAAGTACTCCTCATCAATTCTTAGTATGAATTTAATTTGTGTTGTAATTTTGGAGAAGATGCCTGCAGTTTGGACTGTTTGTTTGATAACCTAATTGTTTGTGATTAGAATCATGAACTGAGATATTACTGTGTAGAGAATATATTTTCTTCTAGGATTCTCAAAAAATGCTTTAAACCTATTGGGGCTTCAGTTATTCTACCTTTTTTTCACAATCATTCCTTCTTCCTTGGTGCCGTCTTTGACCTCTACCTGGCAGTCTGTCCCTTTTACGTATCTTCTACTTCCTTGCCAAAGTCTGGCTTCACTGAGCTCCCTTGCCAGTTATAACACTGGTTAAGTGTAATGTGAGCTGATTTTTTACTGAATGCAATAAAACTGAATGTTATTGAAGAAAAATATGCAACCATGTTGACTGGGATAAATGCAGGATCACAAACCTTCCATAATGTTAACTTCCAACCAGGCCACATGATACTCACCCTTTCAAACCTATTCCCTTGTTACAGTTCCCTCTCCTTAAACTTCCATTTCTACCTCCTCTCCCTCTTCTTAGATAATGGCCTTATTTTCTTAGTAGCTAAAAATATTTTAAGAAAGGTTTTAGATATATTCTCCACTGCATCTGCTAAACTACTAACACTGTACTGGTCCTTTCCTCATCCCTACCATAGGTAAATTACCGTGTTCTTACCTGAAGTCTATCCTTCCAGTTCATCACCAGGCATTACCCTCTCTTGTTTACTAAAGGGCACTGGTTCAACAAGACCTCTGTCTTCCATGTCATCATTTTGAACCTAACTGAATCATTCCTATCAGCATACAATTATGCATTTATCTCTCTACTACTAAAAGTTCTCTCCCTTCTATCAAGTCATTCTCTCATGAGCTGTCACCACACTTATTTTCTTTCCTCTGACAGTACTTTTACTCACAGTAGTTACCTCCTCTTACTATCACCTACTATTTCGCTGGCTTACAAAGGTTCTTAGTCCCCTTTACTAGATGTTTGCAAACTGTTAAATTCAGTGGTCAATTATGATGTATTATATAACTCAAACCTTTGGGAGGTTCTGACAAGTCTGATAACCCTTCCTCCTTGGTGCAGTTTTCTTACCCAGCCTCCTAACACCATCTTCTCTCTGTTTTCCTGAAGTTCTCTTAGTGATCTGGTGTTACTCCTCTTTTTCCCAGCCCCATACATGTGGTATAGTAGGAGTTAGTCTTTGGTTCTCTTTTTCTCTGTCTATACCCCATAATCTCATCGACTCTTTTTTATCTCACTTTGTAATTCAGGATAGTGTTGAACTCATGGCCATCCTCCTGTCTCAGCCTGTCCAGGGATGTTTGTATGCCACAGTGCTTAGCTTTCATCCAGTCTTACATTTTTTATTATGGATTCACAAGCCATTGACTCCAAACTTCTCTCATTTCCAACTTCTCAAGCTTCAGATCTCTGTGTTCATCTCCTGACTTGAACTCATGTCTAATTTCACACTAAGCATGTTTACAACTGAACTCATGATGCTCACCCCCATTCTTTCCACCTGCCACCCCCTACGTTTACAGCTCTTCATATCTTATTTAACTATAGTCTCATCCTACTTGCTCAGGCCATTTGAATATCTGAAGTCTCAGTTTTTCTTATATTTCACAACTAACCCATATAGGAATCTTGTGTATCTTACAAGCCTATTAGACCCAGAATCTGGCTTTTCTCATCATTTGTTCTATTCTCACGAACCAATCCACAGTTGTCACCCCATAAGTGGATGACTACAGCAGCCTCCTCTTTTTTCTGCTTTATCTCATGTCCACTTGTGTTTACTCAAACAGAGTGATATATTCTGATACATAAATGTGCTGTCACTCTCCTCAAAATCCTCCACTATCTTTTCATTTGGAGAATTCAGAGGCCTCATAATGGCGCAGACAAGCGACCCTATTTGATCAAGCACACTGATAGCCTTCTGAATTTTCCTCCCTCATACACTTGTTTACTGTGCTCAAACTGTCCTGATTCTGTTGTGGTTTACATCTAAAGTGCCCCCTAGTGGTGATACTAACTCATTCATTGATGAGTATGGCTGACTGTGCTGTTAGAAGGTAGAAAATACTCAAAGTGAAATAGGGTGAAGGGGGAAAAATAATGAGATTATAACAAAAAAGAAAGGAAACAAATTTTATGTTTATGGGGGGTGGTAGGGTGGGTAGGGCTATGGGAAAAAAATGAGAATTTAGTTGTGTCTTATACTGGTACAAATCCCCATTGTGGAGTGCAATCGTGATGTGTACATGTAATGTACCAATAAAGATTTCAATTAAAAAAAAAAAAAAAGAAGGTGGGGCTTGGCTGGAGGTCAGGCCCGGGCCTTGACCTGGGAGGGTGCAGCCTGACCGTAACTCGCCTACCCTCAGTTGCTGGCTGCCGTGGGGTGAACAGCGGTCCTCCCCCCACAGTGCTTTCCTGCCATGTTGTTTCTGCCTCGGATCCAGCTGCTGGAAATGTAGTCAGCCTTCCCACCCTCTCTCCACACATCGCCCGTCTTTTCTACTTTGTGCCATTTCTTGGTGATGGAAAAACTTAGACTGAGTGCCTGAACTGCACCCCCCAACCTGCCGACATCACAAAGTGGCAGCTCTGTCCCACTGTGCTGTTACCCACGGTCAGCGTCCAGGACAATGCTGGGGGAGCTGGGCTGAGTCCTCACAAGAGAGGGCTCTGTGCCTGGACAGCACCTGTGTCATAGGCTCGCCGCTGACATGTCCTGTCTCCTTGCCTCAGATGCAAAGTAATGTGTCATTTACTGTGTGCAGTGCTTGTTGCATGACTCCTTCCTGTGGAGTAAGAATATTTATCTTGCTGTCTGATAAATCTCACGCTCCTCACAAATAAACATTATCTCACATAACTGCCATCTAAACCCAGGAAATTCTATGCAGTATTTATATATGCTAAGCCAGCAAATAAATTCCCTCTGCCAGACACATTTCTATACTTTGGGAACAGGAATCCAATTTCCAAGCTAGGTAAACTGGCTTCTTAGTCTGTTTTGTGCTAGTATGACAAAATACCTGAGGGGAGATAATGTATTTTAAAAAGAGATTTATTTGTTCCATAATTCTGGTGGCTGAAAAAATCCAAGTATCAAGTAGATGGTTCCCTGGCTGCGTCACAACATGGCAAAGAGGTAGAAGGTAAAGTGGACACGTGACAGGAAGGCCAGAGGAGGTGTCGGGCTCACTTTAGAACGAGCCACTCTTCCAAGAACTAACCAAGCAAAAGGCTGGCGCCCTTCGCAGAGATACTAAACCTTTGCTGAGTGTGGAGGCTGTGTCTTTACTCACCTCCAGCAGTCCCTGCTCCTGAACGCCCTCACCCCTCCGCGTGGGACCACACACCCAGCACCCAGCCCTGTGCGGGACTACAGGACCCCAACCACAGCGACTCGGGGTGTTTTGGGAAACAGGTTGAAGTCTACAAGCTCATCTATTTATTCTGTAAATATTTCAGTGTCTTAAATGGCATAATTTAATTCTTAATAGGATAATATTTTCAGTGTTTCCAGGCACATCTAAGCACCAGGGCCCAAAGTTACTAAAACTGCAGTCTCAAATGTTTTCATCTTAGACCAAAATTATTTTATAAAATTGTGCCTTTTTGAAACTTACCTTTCTGTATTTCAGTAAGTACAGGTGATGAGTTGGTAAATTCAAAGTGGGATTATTACAAATTAGGAGTAGTCAAATAAATAAGTAAAGTTATTATATAGAGTGCATATGCAATCTATGTAGTTTCATCTGAGGCTAGAATATGAAAAATTAGATGCCCAAATTTGCAGCCTGTGAAAATGTTAGCACTTCTGCTTGAGGCATGAAGCCCTGTCACATAGTTCATGGTAAGTGAGCGAGCTGGACCCACAGCAAAGCCATCAAGTCCGTGAGCTGAACTCTGAGTGTGAAGCACTTGCCAAAACAAACGTTACATTAGCTAACTGGCCACGCCACGTGTATTATCTCTAACCGCCAAGCGAGTATCAGGAGTCTTGCTTTTGCTTTTTTTGAGGGAGAGGATGTCTGGAGGTATTAAATTGCCCATTAGACTTTTTGCAATTTAAACATTAACCAATGAACAAATTTTAAAAGGTTTCAGACTCTTTCGAAAGAGATTTAAATGTTGCTAAGACACAAAATTTCAAAAGGCATCGGAGACCCTCCGGTTATGGCCTCCAAGTGCAAAAGCAAATATCTGTTAAATTAACTGAGAATGCTAAAAAAAAAAAAAAGTTCATCTAACATTTAATTTCAAGTGTTCCATGGGAATTTCTAGGTTGTTTTTGTTTTTGTTTTTGTTTGTATTTTCTTTAAAAGCGTGGTAGGCATTTATTCTTTTTCCTATGGTACATGTCAGAGATTAGTGTACTTCAACAAAGCAGCTATTTTTAAAATACTTGTAGATTTTTTTTCCCTTTCATATCATTGACATTTTGAAAGAATACAGGTCAGTCGCCTTGGAGAATATTCCTTAAATTGGGATTTTTGCTTGTCGGTCTCTTACATTTTTCCCAATTACATTTTTTTTTTAAGTTTTTGTGAGACAGGGTCTCACTTTGTGGTTCACAGTAAAAAAAAGTGAAAAAAACACTTTACTTGGCATATGTAATTGAATTATTCATGCAAATATCTCTTAAATCTTATATATTTTACATTGTGTTTGTGCTTTAACTGTGGAAAATACAGTAGGAAATAGTGCATCATAATGATAGTGTATATAGCATTGATTTCAAAAAATTTGTTATGAGAAACCATCAGCCAGCATCATACTAAATGGTCAAAAATTGAAACCTTTCACACTAAGATCAGGAACAAGACAAGGATGTCCTCTCTCACTACTTCTGTTCAATATAGTTCTGGAAATATTAGCCACTGGAATTAAGCAGAAGAAAGAAATGAATAAAGATAGGAAAAGAAGAAGTTAAATTGTGATTATTTGCTGATGACATGATACTCTAGCTAGAGGATCCTAAAAACTCAATTAAAAAACTACTGGATCTAATCACCAAATTTAGTCACATAGCTGAATAGAAAGTCAACATACAAAAATCAATAGCCTTCGTACACACAAATAGTAGACCTACTCAGATGGAAATTGGGGAGTTAGTCCCTTTCACAGTAGCACCCCCCCCAAAAAAATGAAATATCTAGGAATCAATTTAACAGAGGAGGTGAAAGACGTCTACTCAGAAAACTATAGCACTCTGAAAAAGGAGATAGAAGATGATATCAAAAAATGGAAAGACATACCTTGCTCCTGGGTAGGAAGAACCAATATTGTCAAAATGGCTATACTCCCAAAACTACTCTACACATTCAACACAATCCCGATTGAAATCTCAACAGCATATTTCACAGATCTGGAGAAAAAACTCCAAACTTTCATCTGGAACCACAAAAAACCTAGAATAGTCAAAGCAATTCTAAGCAACAGGAACATGGTGGGGGGTATTACAACTCTGAACCTGAAACTATACTATAAAGCCACCATGATAAAAACTGCATGGTACTGGCAAATTAACAGACCTGAGGATCAATAGAGTAGACTAGAAGATCCAGAAACTACTCCAGATTCACTGAGACACCTCATCTTTGACAAAGGAGCCAAAAATACTCAATGGAGGAAAGATAACCTCTTTAACAAATGGTGCTGGAAAAACTGGGCTTTAACTTGCCAAAGACTAAAATTAGATCTAACTCTTTCACCGTGTACCAAGCTAAAATCAAAGTGGATAAGAGACCTAAATATTAAAACAGACACTCTAAATCTTCTGCATAACAGGTTAGGTAAAACTCTGGAAGACATTGGCTTAGGGAAAGACTTCATGAACAAAACTTCTATAGCACAGGAATTGGCGGAAGAAATCAACAAATGGGACCTCATTCTTTTAAAAAACTTCTGCACAGCAAAGGAAACCACCAACAGTGCAAAAAGGGAGCCAACAATGTGGGAAAAAAATCTTTACCAGCTGTTCCTCAGACAAAGGGCTACTATCTAGAATATGTAAAGAGCTCAAAAAAATCAGCCCACCCAAATTTAAAGACCCAATTCAAAAATGGGCATCTGAAATGAACAGATATTTTTCAGAGGAAGAAGTAAGAGCAGCTAAGAAGCATATGAAGAAATGCTCAACATCATTAGTCATTCAAAAGATGCAGATGAAAACAACACTGAGATTTCATCTCACTCCACATAGAATGACTGCCATTTCAGAATTAGCCAGCAGCAAATGTTGGCGAGGCTTCGGAGAAGAAGGAACACTTCTCCACTGTTGGTGGGACTGTAGACTCGTACAACCCCTGTGGAAATCAGTTTGGAGATTCCTCAAAAAGCTAGGATTGGAGGTCCCATTTGACCTGGCCATTGCCCTGCTAGGTATACATACACAAGAATTA
>PVIR01021394.1:0-29461 GCA_004026965.1 Petromus typicus
AAAAAAAAAAAAGAAATGCTACCTTGGGCTGGGGATTTATCTCAGTGGTTCCAGCACCTGCTTTGCAAGTGCAAGGTCCCTGGTTTGATCCACCTATAACAATGTTGGGCATGGTGGCTCATGCCTGTAATCCCAGCACTTAGGAGGCAGAGGCAGGAGGATTGTTGAATTTGAGGTTTCCCTGGGCTACATAGTAAGCTCAGGACCAGACCCTGTCTAAAAAAGAAAAGAAAAGAAAAGAAATGTTATCTTTTATTAGCTTTTGAACTATTCTTTCTCATTATCTTTTCATGGGATTTGTTAAGTTCAGAATGAATATTTTATATTTGTCTTATACATGTGAATATACCCATTTTCTCCTTTGTAGGCAATTTTTAAATCTACTACTTAGCATATTTAGATCTTAGACAACATTTTCTACTCTGGAGGCTCTATGTAAGTTTTTTCTTCAATATTCTTTAACAGAATTTTGCAGTATATGAGGGCTGGGGGTGTAGACTGGTGCTAGAGCATTGGTCTAGTATGAGCAAGACCTTGCATTCCATCCATACTAGTGTACAAAAAACACAAGCAATATGCTATCTTATAGAGTTTTGTTTCTATAAATGATGGCTTAGCTTTTGTATACTGAAGAACATCTAAACAGAATGATAAACAAGTAGAAGAGTTATAAAAGCCAAAATGTGACCAAACAAATCTGGTTCAAGGTATGACAACTAGGCTATTTATGATGTGAAGACTAAGGACAGTCATAGAGACATGTGCTAAACCTCTGATCCTATTTTTGTCTCTCAGTGCCTTTGACAATTTGAAAGCAGCTACTGAAATGCTGGGAAGCTATGCAAGCCTTCCTATCATCTCACAGAACTGGAAACAGACACTGAGCTGACAAAGTGCAAAAGTACACAAATAAACACAAGGCTTTCCTCTAGAGACTTCAAAGGCCACCCTCTGCTGTAAAATAGACCTTGGTTCAAAGTGTATGTGATAAAGTTAAAACTCAAAGTGATCGAGCAACATCCTAAAAATAACACAGCTAGTGAATGATAGGGGAAAGAGTCAGACTTAATTCAGCCTGAGTCCAGAGCTGTTACTCTTTCTGACCACTCAATGGGGATTACACAGGTGACCACAACTGTCAAGCAGTTCACGTGTTGGTGCTTCCTAACACAAGGAAAATCACTGGAGACAGGACACTTGATATCAGAATTTGTACCAACAGCAGTTAACAAATAGCTTAACACAAAACAGTCTTTTAGTAAATGATGAATAAATACTGATTTACTCAAATAACTCAGGTGAATTAGCTGGCCTGGAGAGACTGGCTGATTAATTTTGTTGGGTCTATGTATCGATCATGACAGTGTTCCCTGAGTATAATCACTTTGCTGAAGATTTTAAGTTCAGCACACAGGGCTAGCTGTATGCAGCCTCAGGCACAGAGAATGGGAGGCTTGTTTACCTACTGATCTGCAAAGTAAGAAAGGATGGCTTGATTCAGTTATTCCACACGGCATTCATAAGTCATAACAGCTCTTTGTACTGCATACACTCACACAATTTTAAACTGTCAATTTTATAGTAATGAGGAAAGAATGAAGCAGCATAAAAGCAGTTCATATTTTTCTCACAATAGTATAAAAATCATGAAAAGATTTTCTAAAATCTTTTACACAAATCCAAGCAGAGTGGGTTAAAGTTCTATCATCCACTCAGTTATTATTAATTATTTTTGTATGATTTCAACTAGTCAAAAATGACTGTAGAGTTTCCTCTTTTATCAATTAATTCACCTGGAATCAGATTTATTTTTGAATTTAGAAAGTGGAACAGAACATTTCCCCTTCAGCACAGATTAAGTCACTATACATTTCTAACTGACAATATTTTAAGGAGAGTTTTCTGTGCTTATGTCTGTTTTCTGAAGATTTCAAATCATTTGATATTTCCTATTGTGATGTATGAACTGGGTTTTAGGTTCCAACTGGTATTATGGAAAATATTTATTGAAAATTTTTGGAATACACAGGGTATGGTGGTACATGCCTGTAATGCTAATACTCTGCAGGCTGAGTCAGAAGGAGTTCAAGTTTACGTCTTCCCAGAAGATTTAGCCACTTAGTGTGACTGTGGCTTAAAATAAAATTTAAAAGGTCCAGGGATGTAGTTTAGGGCAAAGAACTGAACTGGGTTCAATCTCCATGATCACAAAAAGTAAACAAAACAAACAAACAAATTTTAAAAACCCACAGAATTCAAGAACATATACTTATTTGAATGTATGAAAATAAGGTATGTAGAAACAGAAAATGAGAATATGTATAGAATTAAGATAAATAAGGAATAGTAGACAGTTTTACTCACAGTGATAAAAGAATTTAAACAAAATTATTCATTTCTTATTTTGGTTCAACAATTGAACATAAATTTGTTACTTAATATTTTCCTAATGAAAATGTAACTCCCAAATTCTAACTTTCAAATTAACTAATAAGACCCTCCATGTAATCACAAATGTAACAAAAAGTAAGGCAATGAGGAAAACTTTTCTCCATGCTGACAATTTTCTAAAATATCCAGAAAGAGACAAATAATGTTGGGAATCTGACTGTGAAGAAATGAAATAAAAAGAGAACAATATGATTGGGAGAGTTAGGCTTTCACCTGAGAAGAAGAATTTAGTTTCATTGACTTTTAAACTTCTTTTAAATTTTATACTGGAGACAGTGATTAATATATATTTTCAGTATTCTGTCAGATGTGAGTGGTTGTGTGGACCTGTATGTGGATGTGTGAAAGATGAGTGCGTTTCTGGTTCAATTTACATTTGTCCTTTCTGCTAGAATAAACTTCTGATAGATTTAGCTTTAGGATCTTCCCTGACTATTACCTTCTTTTCAATGTTAGGGCCCAAATATGAATGCAGAGCATTCACTCTCCTCCCAGTGGAATAGAAATGAGCTGTGCTTCTAAGGCAGAGCCAGGAAATTTGCACTGCGCACTGTTCTCTTTTAATTAAAGCCTCTCTTGGTCTGTGGAAAAGAGGCGATCATTGCCCTCTGCTCTAAGCTGGCATCTTCACTGATGAATTCTCTTTGAAGTGTAAAGGGATTTTTTCAAAGCGTGGACTTTAAGGAGATGATAGTTCTAAGCAGGTGACCGGTACGAGGAGAGAAACACCTCAACTCATCATGCAGGTTTGAGTTCTACTCTGTGGGATTAGGGAAGAGAAACAGACTCTGCACAGATAACAGTAAAACAATTCTCAGCAATAAGTGGAGAGTTGAATTTTATAATTTAATTAATGTTGGCAATGAAAAGGACTTCAAAGGCAGTATTGATCAAACATTTAAGGTAATTTAAAATCATGAGTGATACACAATCTCAAAACTAACCACTTGTGTAGATTTTTTTATGTGTTGCCAGAATTATAT
This sequence comes from Petromus typicus, assembly GCA_004026965.1. Classification (NCBI taxonomy): domain Eukaryota; kingdom Metazoa; phylum Chordata; class Mammalia; order Rodentia; family Petromuridae; genus Petromus; species Petromus typicus. The sequence continues at coordinate 3,435 of PVIR01021394.1, forward strand.
AAGCAACCGTGGTGGATAAGATGAGAATCCAGGAGGTCAGGGATATTGGTTCAGTAGAACACATACCCACACATCCTTCATCCTTGGATAGGTTGTTCTTATGAGCTCGCCTAGTGAGTTCCAGTCATTCTACTGAACAGTGCCTGACAAGGTTTTGCATAAAGATTCACAAAACATTGAAGCTTGAACTTCAACCCCCATGTGGTCACAACCTACTTGGAAAACCCTTCTCCTGCAGGAGCACCTGAGTAGAAGGCAAAAAACATTTAAATTGGGCCGGGGATTTGGCTCAGTGGTTCCGGCGGTGTCTGTCTTGCAAGTACAAGGACCTGGGTTCGATCCCCGGCAAACCACACACAATACTGGGCATGGAGACTCATGCCCAGCAGCAACCAGTACCACATACCACAGTGCCAGGTGTGGTGGCTCACACCTGTAATCCCAGCACTCGGGAGGCAGAGGCAGGAGGATTGATGTGATGTGAGTTTGAGGCTGAGCTCAGGGCCAGCCTGAATTACAAAGTGAGACCCTGTCTCAAAAAAAACTGAAAAAAAATTAAATCTTAGAAAATGAGGGAAGTCAGATAAGCCAGGTAGCAAACTGGATACAGTATTTGAGACCAAGGGCATATAGATGTGGAAAAGTGAAGACTGAATGGCAGATGGCCACGTTTGAAGAGCTGTGTGAGCGCACAGATGGAGATTTTACCCCAATGGAAACCTGAAAAGCAGGTGAGCAAGCAGCAGGCTGAGATACCCGGCTGTCTGCATTAATCAGGTAGACTGTTTCTTCCTGGCCTGGGGCTGTTGATAATAGTCTGTCTGAGCCTGTGGCATTAAAAGTGCTGAGCGAGTGGCTGAAATGAAATACTGCAGACCGTAAATTAGGTGGAGGCTGATAGTGCTTCTGAAGAGACTTTCTCTGCATTTCCTTCCTCAGCCAGTGCCTCTGATTCTGTGGTTCACACGCTATGTTCATCTCACTGCTTCCTGCTTCATGATAGTTTTTTAAAATTGATTTTATTAGTACATTTTATATACATGTTGTAATCACAATCGACATTGAGAATATATAAGCTTTGTTTCCTTGTTTTAAAATCATCAAATATTTTCTTTCCCTTCTCTACCTATTCCTACCCCCCTTTCCCTTTGAATATTTTCTTACAATCAAAGTGATGGTTTCTTAAAGAGGGAATTTGAGCTCATCCATGTAATGAACAGTTTGGAGGGAGAGGAGGCTGATAAAGTCCCACCCACAACAACTGGAGCACAGGGCACTGTTGGAAGTGCTCCTGCTGAGGGAAGGCACCAGACCCCAAAGATGGGTGCGCTTAAATACCAAGAGTTTTCCCCAGGATGTTGTTATCTCATAGCCTGTGAATTCACATTGTAGAATATACAGAGAATATCGGCTCAAATCGTCATGCTGAGATTTGCAGTATAAAATGTTTTGTTTTGTTTTTTCAGTTTTTTTGAGACAGGGTCTCGCTTTGTGGTTCAGGCTGGCCCTGAGCTCAGCCTCCAACTCACATCACAGCAATCCTCCTGCCTCTGCCTCTTGAGTGCTGGGATTACAGGCGTGAGCCACCACGCCCGGCACTGTGGTATGTGGTACTGAACGCTGCTGGGCGTGAGTCTCCACGCCCCGTATTGTATGTAGTTTGCCAGGGATCGGACCCAGGTCCTTGGGCTTGCAAGACAGGCACTGGAACCGCTGAGCTAAATCCCCTGCCCTGTAATGTAGAATCTTGGTGGAGAACACAGAGGTTTTATTGTTCATTGTATGAGCGGGAAAAAGCAAGTGTAGAAGTCAGCAGGAGAGAAGGAGGGGAGTATGGACTACACTGTGAGGGTCTCACTGTCTTTGGAGACATACTTTTCCAAATCTGCTGCCTCGGCATCTTCTGTTGGTGCATCCTGACTGCTTCCACTGCGCATCCTAGTGCTCTGTGCCTTCTGCCTGGGAGTGCCATGCTGCCTGGGAGTTTCCTGACATCACCAATCACCCTGTGGTGTGTACAACGTGTACCTGAACTGTGTAAATGACCTCTAGACCTAGGCTAGCTCTGTCAGCTACTAACTGCAGCCAAATCATGTGAGTTTTCTGTGCCTCTGTCCCCTTGCATATAAGAGAATTACAAAGAATATATTTTCCTTTGAGGCTAGGGATAGGGAGTGTAGGAAAGCCCTGGCCACTTATAAACATGAGAGCAGTGTTGGCCAATGTTATTGCTAAATGCTTTAAGCTTCTAGCTGTTTGGAAGTGCTCAAGGTTGAAACTACAAGTCCTTCTGACTCAACTTTATAAGCTGCAATTCAGTGGTAGAGGTTCTCATTCATTCATTCAACATTCTCTAAATAAATGTGTCAAATACAATATATCAGTATCAGACACTATAATAATATTAATACATAGGAGAGGGAGAGAGAGACAGAGACAGAGACAGAGGAGGGCTATTTGCATAGGAATTGTCTAGTGAGCAAAAGTGTGAGTAGGAGAGTGGGTTGAGATGTGTGGTGGGGTCTTTTCAGGAGTAAAAGCCAGGAGATGAGGCGGGAAACAAGAATCAAGGGACTGAGAGATTAAGTTGAAGAGGAAAGAAAATGAGATTATAAGGGCCCTTGTGTTCTACTGGGGAATTTTGGACTTTATCTTCATGACCATGGGAACTCAAAATTTTTAAATGGTAGAATGTTATGGACATGTTTATATCTGCATGATAAAGGATTTATTAGAGTTGAGTGAGATTAGAGAGGGGAGTCACTTAAGAGGCATTCACAGTAGCCCAAGAAAGAGAGAGAGAGAGAGTGATGACCTCAACTAGTAGTGAGAAGGAGATTTTGTGTCAGTGGAAGGACTGGAGAGAGATTAAGAAGACTCAATCAGCTTTTCAACTGTTTTATTTCTACTGCTTAGGTCCCTACCGTACTAAAAAATTCAAATGTGGCTTTCCCTTCAGTATGCCTTGTCAAGTGCCTTCTGCTGAAGGCTGTCTATGTGTCAGTGCTTTCTATGCCCACATGGGTGTATTTCATATGCTTGCATGAATCTGAGTGGTATATAGTGCATGTCTAGTGTTGTGTTCAATAGAAGTCCATTATTCAGATGATTTCTTTTCATGATTGTTTGCTGTCTCACCCTGTCAATTACACAGGAGGGTCTGAAGCTTTTGCTTGCAGAACTGCATAGATGTTTCTGATTGTCTGTTTAATGCTCACTCATTCTGGAAAATACTGTCCTCTGTGCTAGTGCCTCTCATGATACTTCCGCAACAAGGTCAATCATTAGCAAACATTTGCTTTCTACAGAATCTCCCAGGAAGACAGTTAAATAAGACTGGTAGGCTCTGTGTTCAGAAAAGTCAGGATTGAGGTCAGAATTTTCATTTTTAGTAAATGCTCTATGTTATTCAGAAACAAACAACAGATAACCACCCACTTGCTCTGTCCCTCAAACATTATAACTTCTCTGAACTGGATTATGGGTAGTTTACCTGAGAGCTAAAGTAGAACTTGAGATAACTCTCTTATAGAAAACAATTAATAAGTTATCATTGCATTATTCCCTTTCACTATTTTTTTACAGCTTTAATAAATTTAAAATAATGAAGGTATGGAGTTTGTTAGGAGAATGGATATTCTAAGGCATTAGAAGGGCCCTGGTAGTATGTTGAGAAATCAGAACACCTCAATTTTAGGATAAGCATGACTTGTATCTTGCTGTGAGATGTATAGGCTTATGTGTGTGTTAACAGTGGAGGTGCAGTCAGAAGTAGTGAGGCAGTGTGTTTTCTGTAGTCAAGAAGTATCAGCATTATTTGGGAGGTTGTTAGAAATGCATATTCTCAGCCTCCTTCTGACCTACTGAATCAGATCTTTGCAGGTGGGCTCCAACAATCCGTGTTTTAACAAGCACTCCAGGGGATTTGTACAAACATGAAAGTTGGAGAATGTTAAGTCTAGTGCACTTAGGTCTTGACTTGAAGAATTTAAATTTGAGCTTTTAAAGTCTAGGGGTATATTTTAAACTGTGGAGATTTTGTGTGGCTTATTTCACTGCAGTAAATTCATGTCCTTGAGCATGTATGAATTAGGATTTGCTTCAGCCAAAAGTGAAAACAAAACAAAACTCATTTAAAGGGTAGAAACAGATTTCTCTGTAAGGTGCAGGTTTAGGTACAGAAATTCAGCACCACCCTTTTGACCCTTACTGGTGTTCGAGACACAGGCTCCTTTCATGGTATTGCTGTTCTGAAAGTGCTGAATTCTCAAATTCAGTGGTTATCTCAAGGTGCTGTGACTGGAGCACAGACATCCACACCCCCTCAGCAGGAAGGGGGAGGGTGGGGAAGAGGGCTCACACTTCACAGGAGAGTCACGTGAGGCCTTTGTTTTCCTTCCTTTGGCCAAAACTAATTTTTACTTTTAATTTTTTAGAAAGTTCAAATTGCAGTCTTGATTTTGTGATGTTTTATTATTATGAAATAAGATAAAAAAATTGGGAGATGGGCATGGATAGTTGTTTCTGTTGACGAGGGAGTATCCACTTACCTAGGAAGTGTGTATTTCTGCTATGTTCTTTTTCTCTCTTTCTCCTTTCTGTCTCCTCCTCTTTCTCATACTTTAACCTCTTACTTATTGTGTATGTAGCTATTTATCATACTTTCTATCTTTCTATTACAGAATTTAATCTAGTTGTCAATCTTCTCCAAGATTTTGGGAAAAGAGATGCTTAATCATACAGAAGTTATAGTGACCAAATGTTTTTTAGTATTTATCTAATGCAGTCAGAATATGAACAGAACATTTTCACAGCAAACTTGTGCTTTTCTTGCATGTCTTTATTTGCTTATATATGTTATGTTTGTAAATGCATATGAAAATTCTCATTTTCTTACAATGATTCCTGTGGTCCATTTTCTTAGAGTTTAGGAGTTATACTATATCAGAGAATGTTCCAGAACCTTTAAGCAAAATCTCAAATTTACATGATAATATCAATGACTTATTTTAGACAGCTTTAAATAATTTGCTCTTCATTTTTTCCTACTTAATATTTCCTGACATTTGAACTAGACAGTGGCTGAATACAAATGTTTTATGTGCTCTTTAGTGGAGACACCTACTGCAAAGTGATTATTAAAAAGGCTATGAATCATCCCTTTCTCTAAAATATTCAGATCTTTAAGCTGATTGCTATTAGCTGTTCATATTATTTTAATTAGAGGAAAACATGACTGCTGAAAAATCAGCTGAAGGTTCTATAAATAAAAGTATCCATCTTGCAGAATCAAATTTTAATTAACCTTTTAATGTGCTAACCTTTCTACTAGAAATTTTCAGGGCTTTCAGCCATTCATTTTGTCAAAAAATCATATGGGCCATTTTTCATCTGTATGTAATTCAAGAGAGGGAGAGAGACAGAAAGAGAACGAGAGAGAGAGAGAGAGAGAGAGAGAGAGACAGAGAGAGAGAGAGAGAAAGAGAGAGAGAGGAGAGTTCCTGGAATACAAACTCAGTGTTTCCCACCTGTGACTTGAATACCTTTATCAAGATGAAAAGACACACAAATACAACACAAGGTGATGCGGTGGTACAAAGGACAGACAGACTAAACTGACGGTGTTTTTTTTTTTTTTTTCTCACTTCTCTTTTTCATTTGCACCGCTCTTTGTATCCTGCTCTACTTTGAGCCTGTTAGATTTCTTAGCAAGAGATTATTGGTGATTAAAGCAATGGTGGGCTGTAATTACTATGAATCAGAGGGTCCACTTTTTACCTCTGGTCTTTATCCACATGAAAGGTGTTTTCATAAGCTATTTTTTGAAAATCCATATTTGACATAAATAAGCATTTTCTGCTGACTGACTTTGTAGGTTACGATGGCTGTGTCTGTGGGAAAAATGCAAGATCAAAGTACAGGGATGCCTGGATGGTCTGAGTTCACGTCAGTCCCTAAGTGCCAGAGTAATCAGTTTTAAGGAAGATATTTCTAATTGTTATGCAGTCAATGAAAGCCGTCTAACACAACCATGGCAACCACTGTCAGAGCTGACTTTAATAAGCAGAAGGCCCAATATTAACTCAGTTTCTATGGTTATATTAAAAATAAACATTTCTCTAAGATTTACAACTTTCACACCTCTTTGTGGGTCATTACAGTAATCAAGTATCAACTACTTTACATTTACTAAATTCACTTAACCACTAAATTATAATGCTCTCTAGTTTGCAAATGATACCCCATGTCTACAGTGACTGATTTAATGAGTCTAGTTTTAGTTAGAAAAATATAAGGCTCTTCAATAGCCACTGAAGATGCGAAATTGCACACTGCTACAACCTTGCACTACTTCGGCCATTGCTTTTCTGCCTAACAGCTCCTAATAGGAAAATCTGTGCATACATACAAACAAATGATCGAAGCCAAGGTTCACCAAAAGAGACAGGGATGCTAGATTAAAGGAAACAGGATATAGATATGGAATGGAGTAATCATAGATACACTGGGTAGGTGACTTCTGAGTTGGCTTCGTCCTCTGTGCTTCTCCAACCTTGACAAACACTTCCTCTTCCCCTGAGGCTAAGTCCATTTGGGAAGCAACTTCTGAAATGGTTCCAAATCATCCTCATTTTGGGGGATTTATACCCTGAGTAACCCTTTCTTTATGACACTAGACTGGTTCTTGTGCTTTGTGTGAAATGAACAGAATATAATAGAATTGACTATCACTTCTACAAAAGACAGTGATTCCACTTTGATGGTATTCTCTTACTTGTTGGCCTCTCTCTTGTCCTGTGGCCTGGCCACTCTCATGAATCAAGCTGCCATGTTGTGTTGTAAAGTGCTTGATGGAGAGGTCCACATAATAAAGACCACAGGAAGGCTCTGTCCAATAGCTCATGAAAGACTCAGACCTTCACCCAGCAACTGTAGGAAAATAAATCTTGCTGACTGTCATAAGAATGAACATCAAAAAGGCTCTTTCCTTGTTGAGCCTAGGAGCTAAGCAGTGCCTAAACTCCTGGCTCACAGGAAGTATGTGGTACTTTCTGTTTTTGTTATTAGGATATCAAGTTCACATAGCACTAGATAAATAATAGAGCTAGGCTCTGATGCAGTTATAAAACCCATCCATGCAGATGAAAGAGAGAAAGGGAGTGGAAGGTGGAAAGGAAAGTCCTATCGACATGTAGGTAGGGAACAATAACCAGACATAGATCAGAGAAGGAAGAAAGGAGAGAGAGAGAGAGAGAAAGAGAGAGAGAGAGAGAGAGAGAGAGCGAGAGAGCGAGAGAGAATGAGAATAATTTTACCTGGGGCTGGGGATTTAGCTCAGAGGTCCTGGCATCTGCCTTGCAAGCTCAGGGTCTTGAGTTCAAGTTCAATCCCTAGTGACCAAATACCACAGTGCCGGGTGTGGTGGATCACGCCTCCAATCCCAGCACTCGGAGGCAGTGGCACGGGTTTCTGTGAGTTGACGTCTCACCTGGGCTACATAGTGAGCTCAGGGCCCTAGCAAACCCTAACTTTGAGAGACCAAGGTACCACTATTTGTAGTGAGCCTGAACTACAAAGTGAGACCTTGTTTAAAAAACAAAGAAGCATAATCTTACCTAAGGCTAGTGTTTAAACTGGAATAGGACAAAACAATATGAAAACAGGACAAAGATGACATGGACATTATCCAAAAATAGGACAGATGGGCTGTGCTATAGTTCAGAGAAAACCTGGCTTTCCAAATGGAACCCATTGCAAAATCTGCCGCATCTCACGGGTTCTTACGGATCAGAGGGATTAACGCTGAAGTCTCCTCGGTGCTCTTTGTCGCTCTCCCCATGTGGTGTTTCATTAAAACCCTTGCAATATTTATACCGTTGCAGGACAAACAGAACTCAGATTTGTGGATCAAACATTTTGCATCCCATATTTCACATTCTGTCATATTTTATATTTCATACTTGACTTCAGAGTTGTCTTTTTTTTCTTTTCTTCATGCAGATGTTTGTTACAGGAAGATGTGAAGGGGGTGTGTGTGTGTGTGTGTGTGTGTGTGTGTGTGTGTGTGTGTCTGTGTGTGTGTGTGTGATGTGTACAATGTAATCTGAGAAAAGAACTCTGCAAACTACTAACAGAAGCCACGTGCAGCAGCTGTTCCCACTGGGGTGCCGCTCACTCACTAAGGTTCGGGGATGCAGCGTTTCTGCAGACATCTGTGCCTCAGCTGATATCAGCAAAGAGGTTTCTGCAATTGTCATTCAGACTGGGTACTCCGAGTTCCATCAGAGGCTGTTGAGTGAACAGTTTCAGTGAGTAGTAATATGAGATCTCAGATGTAAAATGTCCTCTTAGGCCTGCTGCATCTGACTTTTCATTTCCATAATGACTTGCTTTAGCAGTTTGCACCCAAATCCACTAAATGAATAGCTTCTTCTCCATGACTGGCAGGCTCTCAGCACACTCCGCTTTATGTGCTTCTCAGATATTCCAAAAGAGATGTGACTAGGGTGGCAGTAGAAAGCACAAGTGTGATCACGGTCAGAGTTCCCTTTGCCCTGGCTGCTGATCTGGCTATTATGTCCCTGCTGATGGTATGCAGTCCTGCCCACGGATGGAGCTGACTCATACTTACTATCATGTGCTCTAAATGTTGGCATCTTAATATTTTGCCAACTTCTGCCTCTTTGTACATATATCTCTACAGCCAATAGCTAGATGAATGGTACCTTGGTCTCTCAAAGTTAGGGTTTGCTAGAGTTGGCTTCTGGTCACTCACTTCAGGAACAGCTTCCTACTGCTACTGGAACCATAGCTTCTACCAGAAGTAATACTGCTGAAAAGCTTACACTCTGAAAACACTCTGTGCTTTTAAAAATGTCTCCATTTCTTTTTTTTTTTTTTTTTTTTGAGACATGGTCTCACTTTTTTGTAGTTTAGGCTGACCTTGAGCTCAGCCTTGAACTTAAAGCAATCCTCTTGCCTCTGCCTCCCAAGTGCTGGGATTATAGGCATGAGCCACCATGCTCAGAGCTGTGGTACATGGTTCTGACTGCTGGTGGGGGTGAGTCTCCACACCTAGCATTGTTGTATTTGGTTAATGGGTATCAAACTAGGGCCCTTGCATTTACAAGGCAGGTGCCAGAACCACTGAACTAAATCCCTGGCCCATGTCTCCATATCTTCATTTTGTCTTAGAACTTAGTTTCTGGGGAAAAAGGCAGTTTCTTTAGGTATATCATTATAGACCCATACATGTAAATGAAGATATAATTATTATAAAAATATGGACATGTTTGTTATAAGTGTATGAATACAAGTTATAAAATTATATTTGAATAAGGTTTCAACTATTATCTGATTTCATTTTGAGTTGAAAGCTTATCTCATATCTTCTTTTTTGTTTTTCATGTAACTATCTTTTTAAAATTTTCTGCACTAGTTACTATATAATCTTAAATAATATACATGAGACATTGTCTTGATTATCATTTTTAGACTGCTCCTTTGTTTGAGAACTGCTATCCAAGTTTAAGGAAACAACTCTTTTACACACACGGCCCTAATTCTGTGTAATTTCCACCACTGTTCTGTGCATTTTTCCAGAAATTAACCAAAAAGGAAGGAAAGTTTGGTGAACATGTGAGGGTCTGAAAATATAGTTATTCTCTGTGAGTCTTTGAATGAAAAGAATTCAAGGTTGAAAATTATTTTTTTTCTGAATCAGCAGGAGCAGTTGATTATAAATGTCATATTAAACTGATTCACCTTTTTGTGAAGGTCATATCTTTTAAAATGAGAATTATTTGGATCTGTCTTTTTATTATGGTGTTTTGAAATGTCAGGGAAATAAGCTTCATTTTTATTAAACTAATTATGTTTGTCCCTTTCAGGATTTTTCCAATCTAGAAATGTGCGGTCTTTCTGAAAAAATCTTTTTAAAAATAATTTTTGTCCCCACATATTCTTTCTGCTATCTTCTTAGAACCCATATTAATTGGCAATTTCAAGTCTTGGTCTGGTGTTCATAGCTTTTAGTTTGGGATCATATTTTCGATCTTCTTGATTTTTTATTTACTTTTAAGCTTGTGTAGAATTTTTTATTTCAACAGTGTTTTTGACTACCAAATGATTCTTCTAAATATCACCCATTTTACTGACAAAGAAGTTTGTATTTCTCTTATGCATTACTTTGCATTTGAATTTTAATTTGAAAATTAGCTCTTGGACTTTCTTTTGAATTTATTTTCCTTTTTTTGCCTACTGACTTCTCTTGTATGTTCTGAAGCTTTCTGAAGATTTTTCATGACCTTTGTTGGCCTTTTTTATTCAAAACAAGGCCCTCAAATTTTGATTCAAAGTTTTGTGACTGGTGTTGTTTTCAAAGAGCATTCTTTGCTCTTTCATAATTGAAATGAATTCCAACTATAGTGATCAGCCAACACCAAAAATATCAATATAAAGAGGTCTCTCTCTGGTTTCTTTGAATTTATTCAGAAAAAGATTTTACACTCAGTCTTCTACTGGCATTCAATAATTTGTATAGCTTGGGATCAGTATGCTGTGCATACTGATAGCTTGATAATTGTCTTAATTTTCTACTCAGGGTATATGGTGAGTGTGTACACTTAAATATGACAGCTCTGGCTTCCTCTTTTGTGAGTGTCTTAGCTTGTGGGATAAAACATGATGACTGTGGCTACCATGTGCTGTCCAACAGAAAGACAGGTTCATTAAAACACTGAGCTATCAAGCAGAAATGTGGTACAATGTAATGTTTAGGAAAGAAATTCAAGAGCTCCACTTGTCTGCATGTTTTGTGTGCTGGGCAAATGTAACTTGAACCTGACAGTGAGAACCTTCACATTCTAACTTATGTGAAAAATACACCTTTTTATGATAGAGAGACCTGAACCTTGTTGTTGTTGTATGTTATTAGTTTTTAAATTAAGAGCCAGAAAGATGCAAAACTTGTAAAATTATAGTCCATAGAAATATTTAATTAAAAAATAAATCTTAATTCACATAAAAAACCCCAAAAAACAAAAACAAAATAAACACTGAGCTATGTCCTCACCCAACTTATTTACTGAGGTTTCTCACTTTTCTTCAAAGTCCACATGACTATGTTTTGGATCAGTTCAAGACATTAAGGCCACAAAAGACTTTGAGAATTGTGTCACATAGTGGGATTTGTTCAAAATGAGGATGAGTACTTTGAGGAGAATTAATACCAATGTGTCTTTTATTATAAAAAATCTTTTCTTAAATTAAAAAAATCACTTTATTTTTATCACATCTCATCTGTGCTTCATTCTTATTCTACTAGGTGCCACATGTCCTGATGTCCTTATCAGTATTCAATATTACTAGAGGTTGAATTTCCAGCATTATGACTTCTAGGATTGTGATGCATGGCTGCACCTATTCAATGTGCAGCAGTGGAGGTAGAACCCTGAGAGTGACAAACAGCCTCAACCTACCATTTGTCTCCCTCTCCTTCCCACACCACCCGGACACTCCCACATCTGTCTCCTGTAACTTCTGGCTTGCTCTGACTTAGTACTGATAATGTCTATGCTATTACAGTTCCTAGGGGCTGCTGGTGGAATATAGCTCATACATATTTCATTAGCATTCCTTTCTGTATCCCTGTTAGGGTTATATTTACCAATATGTTTTTGCTCAAAGTTTTTTGAAATCTCTTATTTCTTTATCAATGAATGGATAAATACAGTATGTGTTCAATACAGTATTTTAAATATGAAGTTATATACAAAATCTATATATAAGTAACCTTTATTGAGCAGATATTTGAGGCAAGATACTTTGTATTATTATTTAAAATTCATAATTTATACATTATATTTGGCAAAAATTTGAAATGCTACATATAGACTTATAGATTATCATTGAGAATGATAATGAATGGTAGGTTGAAAGGTTAAGAGAAATAAGCTATGATCTAAATATAAAATGTTTATTACACAAACAACTACTATGCTAACAATGTTGATAACCTAGAAGAAATGAACAAATTCTTGGACATATTCACTTTACCAAGATTGATTGATGAAGGAACAGAAACTTGAACAGACTAATAATTAGTAATATGATTGAACCAGTGATAAATTTTTTTTTTCATCAAAGAAATGCCCAGGTTGGCTTCAGAGCTGAGCTCTACTACACCTTTAAAGAAGAACCAATGCTGATTATTTTAAAAAGCTGAAGAGAAAGGGATTCTTTTAAGCTCATAACATTACCCTGATAACAAAAGCAGATAAAGACAAACACAGACAGCTAAAGGCCGATATCTTGATGAACTTACATGCAAAAGTCCTCAACAAATTACTAGCAAACTGAATCCAACAGCACTTTACAAGGGCTATTTGTATGATGAAGGAGTGTTCCTCCTTGGATCTATGCATATAAATCAATAAATTTGATACAGAGCATCAACAGGGTAATAGTAAAAGTAACAAAAAGCACATGACCATCTCAACAGATGCGGAAAAACTTTTGATAAAATTAAACATCTCTTCATGAGATGAAAAAAATAAAACTGAAAAAAAAACACAGCATAATGAACATTCTATATTACAGATTAATAACTAACATCATGCTGAATGGGGAGTAATGAAAACTTTTTATCTCAAATTTGAAACAAGATAATACACATTTTAATTGTGTGTATAATACTGGGCAGAGAAATTGAGCATGAGAAAAAATTACAAAGCATCAGGATTGGAGAAGAGAACTTCAAATTGTCACTGAATGCAGATGAAATGATCTTGCATATTGCCAACACAAAATTCCACCAAGGAAACTATTGGAATAATGAATGAATTTAACAGTTACAGGATATAAAATCAATATATCGAAGTTAGTGTCTTTTAAACACAACAATGCTAAAGTATCTGAGATAGAAATAAAAAGGCAATCTTGTTTACAACTGGTACCAAAAATATATTTAGGAATAAATTTAATCAAACGAGTGAAAGATTACTACAAACAAGCAGTAAATCATTGATAAAAGAAACTGAAAAGTACAGAAAAATAAGAAAACACTCCAGATTCATAATTGAGATTGTTAAAATGTGTGTACTACCCAAGTAGTCTGCAGATTCTGTGCAATTTCTATCAAAATGTCAATGACATTCCTCAGACCGCTATAGAAAACAATCCTAAAATTTTCTTGGAACCGGACAACCCCAAACTTTGAATAATCAAGGTGATCTTGAGCAAAAACAGGAAAGCTTGAGGCTACCTGATTCAAAATATGCCACAAAAGTCCCCTACCTCAATAGCATGGTATTGTCATACAAATAGATTCCCAGATCAATGGAATTAGAAAGCCTAGAAATAAACTCAAGCATCCCCAACAAGCTAATTTTTGACAAAGATACTAAGAACACACATTGAAAGAATGACAGTCGTTTGTCCTTTGATCTGAAAGGGCATTATATGAAACATTAATTATGTGCAACTTAGTTTCTAACAGCAAAAGAAACAATCAATAGAGGGAAGACACAAACTATAGAATGGGAGAAAATATTTATAAATGGGAGAAAATATTTACAAACTATACATTGGGGCAGGAATTAACATCCAGAAAATAACAAATAAAAATACAATAGCATAAAACAACCTGCCTTAAAATGAACAAGAGACTGTTCTCAATAGAAGATATACAAATGGTCAATAGGTGTGTTCTCAAATGTACAACACCACTAATCATCAGGGAACACAAATTAAATCACAACATAAAATTTCTTCACTGCTATAAGGAAGAATATTACCAAAACAATAAAATATAACAAGTCCTGGTAGGTATGTGGAAAAAGAGATCCCTTGCATATTACAATATGAAATGTAAATTAGTAAAACTGTTATGAAAAGCAATATGGAGTGTCCTCAAAATATTGAAAATGAAATTGTTACTGAGACCAATAACTCCAGTCCTGGCTACAAATTCAAAGGAAATGAAATCAGTATGTTGAAGAGATTTCTTCATTTCCGTGTTTAGTGCAGCAGTATTTACAGTAGTCAACAAGAAGGAAAAAAAAACTAAGTTGGATAAAGAAAATGTAGTACAAACATGAAAAGAGTAATATTCAGCCTTAAAAAAGATGAAATTTTTTTAATTGAAGTTGGACTAGAATATTGGTTACCAGAGGATGGGGGAGCAGGAAGTAGGGAGGGATGTGGAGAAATTCATCAGTGAGAACTATGCACTGGACAAGAGCAAAAAGTTCCAGTTCCTGTATGACTGCACAGTAAGGTGATTAGCCAGAGTAACAGCTCTCAGCAGATTCAGCGTTTTTCCTTCCCAAATTAGGATCTCAATCACTCAACAAAATGTTTGAGCCTCTCACAGTTAATGATACACATGCTATATAGTTCAAAAAGCTAGAAGCAAGGAATTTGAATATTTGTATTGTAAATGGTAAATATTGCAAGAAGATGCATTTATCCACATTTACATAATAGTCATTATTCCATGTATTTAAACTTTAAATAGTCTCTCATATGTATGTACTTTGTTGTTCTTAAGGTGTCAGTTAAAAGTAAAGTTAAATCATGAGAGTTTAAAATAAAAGATAAAAAGGAATTAAATAAGCTGTGTAGCTTGCAGGAGGGTTTCATGATGCACTTTAGGTAATCGGTCTAGTTTTATTCACTGCAAAGTCTTAAAAAAAAGTTCACTACAAACAAATTTTTAGTGCAGTTAGAGGTACTTTAATTGCTTTGTTTTAAATTTTTTTCAGCAGTAAGAAAATAGACAGTCATTCAACCCTCCAGAGACTAGCTTGAGCTAGTGATATGGCAGCGTGTCTTCTTGTAGTAAAATTACATATTAGTCTTGAGATATTTAGTTGAATGAAAGAAAGTTCATTCTCAGTACATTTTGCAAAATTTGGGAAGGATGAATAGCATACTACTATGGATTTTTCAAACTTTCTGAGGGTTTACCTGAGGTATACAGGTGCACTTTCCCATGCGACTTTGTTGTCAATGCTGTCTTCTCAGGGTACATTCTAATGAGAGCTCATGAGTGGATGGACATAAAAGCTATGGACCTCAAGAGGTAGCTACAAGAAAAAATACCATGGGAAAAAGAGGATGTAAATATTAAGAGGTCGCACTCTTTGCAAACTTACTCCTTTTCCTTCCCAAATAAAAAGTATCTTGTTTGCTCTAAAGGGAAGGTGAACACTTCACACAATTAATGACAGGCAGCGTTCAGCTGCCATATGCATTTTGGCTTGTCAGAGTAGCTGTAGGCTTACAAATATCCAGCTACTTCAGAAAAAGTTTTCATTGTCATTCATAAAAATGCATCAAAAATCCTTCAATAGCAATAAATGAATTTTCCCCTAAGGCAAAAGAATAATCAGCTTGATTCTTGCTTCTGTATCACTATTCTTGAGTTCTGATAAGATAGAACCAGGCTATCGCATGCTGTGAGCTGAAGGCTTATATTACCTTCTGGGATTTTTCCCTAGTGAGGCTAAGGCAGGTTCCTTCTGTTCTATGTTTAGGAAGTATCCACTAAAGATCCTGCAGCTAGAAACCCTGGAGTGTAGTACTGAACTTGTTTATTATACTCTGTACATAACCTGTTGGGGGAAGGAGACAAATATGGGCTGACTACTATTTATTTACTTGTAACTTTTATTTTACATACTTTCAGACTTGCAGGAAAGTGTCAAGGGTACAACAAAGAACCATGAATTTCTATGTGATCTAGTTCAGATTCATCAACTGTTTATAATTTTCCTGATTTACTTCTTTTCTGTATGCAATACTTACATTTATCTTATTTCAACTTATCTGAAAGAAAATTGTAAATTTTATAAATTTCTACCTCTAAATTATTGTATGTGTCTTAATAACATATTTGTTCTCTTGTCCATTGTCTATGTCATTATCAAAATCAGGACATTTCCGTATTTTATCTCTATTCAAAATTCAAACTAAAAATTTAGATTGCATTTGTTTTTCATGTCTTTTTGGTATGCTTTAATTTGTGACAGATTCTCAGTCACACTAGGTCATTTTGTCCCTTGGTTTTTGAAGCATTGCGATCATTTTTTTCATAGAATAACTCTCAATTTGAATTAGATATTTCATCACTGTTGTCAGTGCATGCTCCTAAGACCGGAGGAAGCCAGCTCTCCTGATTTTAACTTCCATTAATTTTACCTATTTAAGAACTTTTTGCAATTGGAATCCTGAACACACACATGCACACACCCACCCACACACATTCATGTTGCCTGCCTCTTTTGCTTTGTGTAATGTTTTTGAGAGTTACACATATTAGGAGCTCATGTCTTATTAGTCAATGGTATGCTATTCAATGAAGTAACTGTTTATTCGTTCTCTGACTGATAGATGTTTAGGTTGTTTCTCATATTAGATTATTATGCATAAAATTTCTGTGAATATTTGTGTACCAATCCTGTGTGGACATATGTTTTCATTTATTTTTGGTAAGCATTTGGGAGTGCAAATGGCGTTAAACACATGCACATCTTATGTGAAACTGCTGAACGGTTTCCAATATGGCTGTATCATTTTAATTTTCATCATAGCATGTAAGGGTTCCAGTTCCTTCACATCCTGCCCAACATTTGGTGTGGTCAAACTTAAATTTGATGACTGTGTAGTATTATCTCACTGAGTTTATAACTTGAGTTTTCCTGAATATTAATTTCATTAAGTCCTTTAAAATACGTTTATTAAATTTTAAATACATTGTTTCTCCCATTGGTTGCTATTAATAACATGCACTTTTTGAAATCATGAGTAGCTCTTAACTTTTGAAAAATATAATCTGCATTTTATTGAGATGATATTGGTTGATTTTATGTTCTGTTATTATAACAAATTATATTAATAGATATCTTTAATTTTGACTTTTTACCACATTTTTTCTATTTTGTATTTCTTCTTACTTTTTTTATTTTCTGTCCTACTAATTGGCTCTTCTACTGGATTCCTAAAACAGAAGCTTAAGTTTCTGTTTTCACATATTTCTTGTTTTCTAATATGACCATTTACAACTATAAAACGCTCCACAGCCATCATATTTTGCCTCATTTCTATCAAGGTAAAATAGTAGTTACAGGACTAACTTATTAGTATGCTATAAATTTACTTATTAGAAAAAGTCTGTTAGCCTCAAAATCATTTCCCCAGGCCATCAGTCTATGTTGACAACTGTTTTCATTCCTCATATGTTGACTTCCTAAGATCATTTTCCATGAACTGTCTTGCTCACAGTCCTCTAGATGATTGTCAGAAATTGTATTGAATCTCAGAGTTTGTCATTTCAAGTATCCTAGATCTCAGCATCCACCATTCCAAATTAACCACAATTTTGTCTGCAACTCATATTTCAAGTTAATTCTTTGAATGTCTTATCAAAGGATGCATATCCCTTCTCCAGGCTGTACTGATGAAGAAGTACCACATGTGCAGTCCCTGGGAAGTGTGGTAGAGATGTTGGTTTTGGTGCCTGTCTTCCAGACCTCTTTTGTATTTTAGTGAGTTCTCTGTTCCTGGAATCAAGGGAAGATCCAGTGACCCATGTTCCAATACGGAAGCCAAAGGAGGACAAACCTTTTCCACGACTCCTGCCATAAGAAGCAGATAATAGTGTATGGTATATTTAATACATCTGCCAGAGTTGACTTCAGTTATGAATAGAAAGATAAACAGAATTTCGAATATGATCCAGGTTATAGTTTAGAATAGTGACTGCAGAACAGTGTTGGTGGTGTCTCGACATGAGGTCCACGGGGCTTAGGTACTGAATGATGAAATTTGCAGATTACTTACTCTAAATAGCATGTTGTAGGGAATAGCAAAATCCACATCAATTCTCATGTATAAATGATTAGTATTCATCATTCACTTTGGAGTTTGAAAAGTTTTACAAATGCGAGTCATTTTCATATTTAATAGGTTATATACACATATCCTAAAAAATATTGTCAATGAAGAATACTCTATGTGAAGAAAATTCTATATGATTTTGTGGCAAAATTGCTTCACACACACACACACAAACACACATACACACAAACACACACACACACACACACACACACACACACACACACACACACACATGGAGCTGGACAGTTGCAATGTAACTGTGATGATCAAGACAGTAGCCTGCTGCACTTCCTGGAATGCCACTAGCTTGGCTGAGGGCTGACAGTAGGAGCTAACATTCCCTTGACCTCCTTCCTCATAGTTTATAAGATTTTTGTTACTGTGACCATCTCTTTAACTTAAAAAAAAAGATATTACATACTAAGATAGTGCACAAATTTGGAAGGCTATAGGGACACAGGAATAGAGAGTTCCAGGGTTGCGAAAAGCATAGAGGCACAAATAACATGATAATCTGCTTATTTTTGGCAACACTATAACTGGACTCCTAAAGTGCATTTCTCAGAAAACAAAATGATTTTTATATTTTTACACCTATTTTTTTTGAAAAGTGACCCATGTGGAATCAAGATCAGGGTCCTGATAGAGGTGGAAGGGCTGGAAGTTGGTGCTTTCAAAAACTCCTCAGGTGACCGTGTAGTCAGATTCAGGAACCTGTTGCCTCAGTGTCTCACCTTGACCCTGTGTTGCTCCCCCCAGGAATTGTGGTATAAGTTTTTTTTTAATAAAAGAAAATTACACATGTTTCATTTAGCTTTGTAACTGAAGACTTTACAAAAACTACTTAATAATAGATTGCTATAAAAATAGTCAGAATAAAAAATAATCTTAAACTCTTAATTCTTAATAACTGAGAATTAAGAATTGCTAGTACAATAAAATATACTACATTTTGTCACATCATACATTTTCTGGGAATTTTTAACATAACGTTAGCCAAGCAATTATCTTGATAAATGTCTGGATAGTCACTCCTGAGAAGATGAAAATCATAAACACCAGGTCAGATTGTTTTCGATTCACAGCCAACTACAGTCCTATCAAGCCCTAGGTAAAGTCTATATTTTCAGGCTTTAGTGACTGACTTGACTTTGGAAGAAATATGAGGGGTGCTTTCAATTTATGTGTTCTGTTCCCTTTCCAATTACTTGACATATCTTTATGTTCATTGGCCAGAGTGTTCAGGATGATTCTATAGTTACTGACAATCACAGAAGATTGTCTTGGAAAAATTGTGTGGGGATTAAAAAAATAAAACAAAGCACATTATTTCTTCTTCAGCTTTGAAGCTTTAGTAGGGAGATGAAAGGAGAGAGAGACAGAGAGAGAGACAGAGAGACAGAGAGAGAGAGAGAGAGAGAGAGTGTGTGTGTGTGTGCGCGCACATGCATATTTCATGACATGCAGTTGAGTGTAATTTTGTAAAATAGGGCTGGGGATTTAGCTCAGTGGTTCCAGCACCTGCCTTGCAAATGCAAGGGCCAGGGTTCGATCCCTGGTAACCACATACAACAATGCCAGGTATGATGACACACTCACCAGCAATCAGTACCACATATCACAATGCTGGGAGTGGTGGCTCACACCTGTTCTCCCAGCACTTGGGAGACAGAGGCAGGAGGATTTCTGTGAGTTCAAGGCCGGGCTCAAGGCCAGCCTGAACTACAAAGTGAGACCTTATCTCAAAAAAAAATATAGTAAGATATATCAGAACAAAAGAAAATGAGTGAAGAAAATGGCATGAAAGATATAATAACTAGGGCTGGGGATTTAGCTCAGTGGTTCCACCGTCTGCCTTGCAAGCACAAGGTCCTGAGTTTGACCCTGGGTAACTACATACAACAATGCCGGGTGTGGTGGTTCATGCCTGTAATTCCAGCATTTAGGAGGCAGAGACAGGAGGATTGCTGTGAGTTCAAGGCTTGCCTGCGATACATAGTGAACTCAGGGCCAGTCTGAACTACAAAGCGAGACCTTTTCTTAAAAAAAAAAAAAAAAAAAGAGTAACCACATACAATACAGGGCATGGAGATTCACCCCAGCAGCAACCAGTACCACATACCACAGTGCCGGGCATGGTGGCTCACACCTGTAATCCCAGCACTCGGGAGGCAGAGGCAGGAGGATTGCTGTGATGTGAGTCTGAGGCTGAGCTCAGGGCCAGCCTGAACCACAAAGCGAGACCCTGTCTCAAAAAACCTTTTAAAAAAAGATAGCAGTCAGAACTCCAGTGTTTTGGGGTACCAGGGACCGAACTCACGACCTTACACTGCAGGACAGGCAGTGGCACCATTCAGCTACATCCCCAGCCTAGAATTCCAGTGCTGTGTGGTACGGTGAGCACCACAGTCCACTCTTCTAAAGGTTGGTTGCAGTTCTTTGTTTCTGAGTGTTGTGCAGCTATCTGGCTGCATCCACACACAGTGTGCTGTTTGATCTCCAGAGAGTTGGGCTAGTAAGGAATTATTCAGTACAGTTTGTTAAAAATTGTATTTTCTAGCAAAAACTGCACTTTCCACAGACGAAGATATTGAAACACTTTCCATTTTAGGAATGAACTAGATGCGTTATTTTGGAAAGCACTCAGTATTCCCAAATCACCACTAGGCACTTTTCACATTTCCTCTGAAGTAACCAAACCTGGTCAGGTTCCCGTCATAAATCTCATCACTAGGCACTCTTGAAAAAAATAGAATATATTTACAGCCATCATTCCTAACTCTTTTCAAATATACTTCACTAGTCATATTATCAGAAAGTAAATCTAATAAAAAATGGAGCGTTATAAGACTTTTTCCTGGTTTTCATAATTTATCAGTCTAGAGCAAAGAGTGGGAAGGGATTTCCTGCCCCTTCCGTACAGTGTGAGAGTGCTAAGCTTGCAGCCTGTAAGGTGGCAGGGTGGCACCCAGAGGAGGGGGAGGGGAGAGAAAAGCATCTAATTGCTGAGACGTTAAGACTTCCCTGCTCCCTTTCAAGTTCCTTCCCAAACAAGTAAGGCTAGGGCTTCTCAAGCCTGTGCATCTCAAGGAGAGCTCTCTCGGCCCTTGCGGGGGCACTTCTTCCCTCTGATTTCTCTTTAACGAAGCAGGTGAAAGGCCATTTGGCACCAGCCAGTTCCTTTTACTCCAGCTGCCTGTGAAGAGCGCGGTTGCCAGGCAACCGAGTCTCAGGCTCGCTTTGTGCCTGCATCAGGCCAGGAAATTCGGAGGTTTTGAGGCTGTCGGTTGCCGACAACTTACGCTGAAATGCCTTTGGGTTTTGAGAACTATCTTGTAATTCCTTACAAGAAAACTACTTTATCCTTCCCAATTTTCCTTCTTTTGTGGAAGGGACTATTTTAGAGTATACATAGCTAGATTTCCAAAGAAAACTGTCCAGACCTGAGCCAGGAAATCAGAAGTAATTTACATTTTAAATGAACAGCAAATCAGCACCACAGCTGCATTTCACATGTTCCTTCCTGTCAGCTTAATTTCGTTCATTTTCTTTCCCATCCTTTCACTTTTTAAGTTCTTTGCCTTCCTCTCTGTGTTACTTTATTCTCTCCCACTTCCCCGTATGTCTTCTTCATCTTCTTTCTTCCTAGGTCCAGAATATGAACTGTGTTCTTTATACTTTCACCTTCAATCAATCACTCACTTATTAGAAAAATGAGTCAAAGTGAATCAAGGTTTTCTTTACAGCTTCACTGGTTGATATTTTATTCATACTTTTGAACTCTTTCTTATTTTTTAACTTGTGGCTAAAGAAGGAAGAAATAACTGAAAAAGTCTTCTTAGTGTTCCTTTGGACTTCTTGTGTTTTTGGAAGAAAAAGCTACTACTTTCCTTACCTTTTTGTACTCATTAATTGAACTATTTTTTACTTAGACATGAAAGTTCAAAATGTATAGCTGTTTTATTTTTCTGTACAGCCAGTGGTTAAAAAGGACAGTTTCTAGAGATTGCCCACATTTGAATCTAGCTTTATCATTTAGTAGTCTTGAAATATAGGCATTTAGAAAAACATCTTGTGTCAAGTTCATTGTCTGTCCATGGGGCACAGGGACAGTGGCTGTCTCAGAGTGGTGTAGGGAGCAGCAAGATGATTCAGGAATGCGCTCAGCCAGTGCCTAGTGGCCTGTGCATTACGCAGGTGATTACTGTCATGGCACCATGCTGTCGCCACCCTGGACATTGCTAGTGTGTTAATAGCCATCTAGTTTCAAAATTTCTTCCTTTGAAACCTAGATTAGACATTCTTCCCCACTGAGATTGCCCAAAACGCATCTTTTGATTTTCTTCTGCTGCTGAAGACTGTCACAAACTTCAATGAACCTCAGACCCAGTAGAATTTGACCTAAATTAACCTGACATTTAAGACTCATTAATGTTGAATCCATTTATCTTCTTAGTGTTAGTCTATTACTTTGGCACACACACTCTTTTGGATAAATGGAAAGCTCCAAATATTCCTGAGAACTTGTACACTGCTTCCTGGGGTTAAGTTCTTACAGGCAGAAGCTGTACCACAGAGCGGGTACACACTGAGCATGTAGTATTTGTTGGCACAAACTACATTTGTTCTTATTGCTTTGCTCCCAGAAACCTTTTCTTATCCTTATTTACATAACTATCTGTCCAGGTCCCATAAAAAATTGTGAGTTACTACCATTCTTATGCTGTCCAGTTCCTCTCACTTATATCACGTTTCTATCTTCCACTATTTACATTCCACTGTGATTATAATTGTTTTTGTCACTATCTCATGTTCTAATTCCCAAATGTTTTTGAGAGCAGTGTCTTATCTAATATATATATATATTTACAATGCCTAGCATTTTGCTTTTATATTTTAATGGCCAGTGGGTAGTTGTTGATGGAATGAAAATGACCAATATAATACTATTTATCTATTTTGTTTATCACATAAAAATACTGTTCTACTTCCATAGAATTAAATCTCCATTCTTTGCCAGACATCTGAATGTCTCTTTGTCTAGTTTAACTTTGGCATGCCATACTTATTCTGGTCTCATTCCTTCACTTTGATTTAGTGAAATTTTGTCTTTATTTAAAAAAAAATCTAATCATGTTTTAGACCCTGTTTCAGCTCCCAGTTTCAACAGAGAGTATGATTTCAGGCATGTTTCTTTCTTTCATCACTGAAAAGAGAAATTAGTGTATTTAATTTAGTGCTACCCATACAGAAAGTCCAGAACAAGGAAACAAGGAGAGCATGTGAAAGTGCTTTATTGCGGAGATTGTAGAATAATCCTGTTGAGTGGGTAGGTGCACATTCAATAGCTCTGTATTTCCTTTCCTTCTCTTTAATGAAATACCACTTATCTTACCTACACAGATATCATTCTTGACTGTGTTTAAATTACTTAAGCAATGTTACCTTTTTGAAATCTTCTCTAATGTATGGCAAATCTTGCATATGTTTATTGTATTTCAGATCAATTAAAATATGGTTTGAATTTATATTCTAATTTTTCATGAGTATTAATCTTTATAAACAAATTAATATTATGCTCTTGGAAGCAGAATTCATGTGTGGAGTTGCTTTGGATTTTTCACATTACGAAGTATAATTCTGATTATACTGTAGATTTTCAACATGCAATATTTATTATTGGATAGAACACACTTGTCAAAATGGGCTAATTCACTTTAAACTCATTTAGTAATATGTGACACTCTAACTTTCTTTTTTTCTGTTCTGTTCTGTTGGTTTTAAGCTACTGTTACATTAGAGAATTTTCCTGGTTGGTTGGCTTTTAATTGATTATTATATTTACTAGACTTCTCAGTAATCAAGGAAACTAAAGCTATCTTTTTGACAAAGACTTAGAGACATCTTGGAGAGCAGTAAAAGAGGTCCAGAAGACCTCTTCCTCTCTATACTGAATTGATACTCTTTTTATCTTATAGTTAAATATGAAAGTTGAAATATTATAAATAGCTTACAGAAAGTATATTGTTTTGGATACTTTGTATGAGATGTGATGGAAATATACAGTGAATACTGAAACTAAAAATACTACTACAGTGAAAAGCACATTGTCATACTTATCTTCAAAATAATTCCTCTTGCTTCAAACACTCTTTCTATCCTATTTTTTTTGTCACTTTTGAATCGTTCTCTTTTGTGACTTATCAGGTATGATTAAAAAAATATGGTGAATGCTGTTTCCAAACACATTCCAATTGAAAGGGAAGTTTATCAAAATATCAGGTGTGTCCTCATTCACGTTCACTGGATCTGGCATAATGAGACATCTGGCTCTCTCCCAAAGTCTAAAATGACCTGAAAAATAAATGATTTAAATAACTTTAGGACATTAAGGCAGCTATGACAGTGCAATTGAAGACACCCAGGAAGGAAACTTCCAGAAATGATTCAGAAAGTGACAAGAATGATGGAATAAAAATGATGGAAGCTAGAAAGAAGATTTTGAGAGGCATTAATGGCAACAGGTCTTTGATTGTAATACATTTAAAAATTAAACATTTATTACATTTAATCACACCTTATACATAACATTCAATTTTATTTTCTCTGGAAACTTAGGTTGATGATGCTTAGCTATTTTTTAGTAGACATGAAAATTAAAGTTAAAAATGAAAGCAATTTACTTTAATTTGACCTCATACCCATCTAATTCCAAGGCCCCTGACCACAGAGAGGGACAATACAGTCTCCAATTTCAATGTACAGAGGAACCATCAATAGAACCTAACACAGATATTAATGGGATCTTCTGAGAAGATACTAGTTTCTTAGATTTGTAGTAAAGGCTATAAATATATATTTTAACAAAAACAAAAAAGGAATTTAAAAGTTTTGAGAGGGGAGCTGTAGGGAGCAGAGGAAGGTGACATAACTAAAATCTTTGCACTTAAGTTCTAGTCTCCTGTGAGACTGAAAGCACAAGGTGAATTAATTAATAAACAGATGAAAATGAAACTTAGAGAAAAAGCTGAGTTCAGGCCTGATAGACAGGACAGCCTCCAACCAACACTTGCCATACCTTTATTATGTATACCTTAAGTAGCAAAAATCTCAGAGGGCATGGAAATTGTCCTCAATAGTCTTTGATGAATTATATAAATGGAGATCCTGATATAGTTCTTCCCTGGAGCATCACAGTGTTTGGGACCACTGGGGTCTTTGTTGTTCTCATAGATGAAGATAAGAGTGGAGCCCCCATGTCCACACATGTCACAGCTAGTCTGCAGGCAGGACAACTTAGCCCAGTTGCAATTGTGCAATAGGATTTGCTCCTGACAGAGTTAAAATAACAATAGTAACTATGACAAGACTCTAGTAATTCTAGTCATAGCAACTGTGTAACACATACATCAATATTACACTATTATTTATAACACCTTCTACTATTTTTAGTGTATTTGATAACAGTATATAACATTTGCCAATTAATTTTCACAACCACCATAAGATGTATATGTTATCCTCTTTCTTTTACATGAAGCAGAAATAGAGTTGGAGAGGCTACATGGCTGGTCAATAATAGCGATAATCTGATGTAAAGCCCATGCTACACTGCTATGAAAGAGCCGGTGAGCATCCTGTGACAGAGCCCAAGGGAAGAGAGTAAATGTCAGAGCCACAAAGGGCGAAGTGGCATGGGTAGTGCTACTCTGTGTCCTGGAACGTTCCCCCAAAGCCTCCTGTGTCCACAGGTGGAGTTTTTGGAAAGAGATTGGATTGTGAAGGTGCTGTGCTCAGCAGTGGACAAATCCATGACTGAATGTACTGATAAGACTTCCTCTCTTCATTCTCTGCTTCCTAGCTACCCTTCCTGCCTTCCTACCAGCCAATCATGAACTGAAACATGAGCTAAAATAAAACTCCGGCCTCCTTTTTGTTTTGAGTACTGGTTATTCTGTCCAAGTGGAAAGAAAGTGACTAAGATAGGTAGTAATAGGTGTTCCCTGGATTTGTAAACTAGGTCCTCATTATTACCCTTAGCAAGATCAACCTGAGTAAGAAGGCAGAGTCTTAAGACAAAATTTAAAGAATGTGTAAAATATGTAAAAGATAGAATATTTAAG
>PVIR01021395.1:0-29462 GCA_004026965.1 Petromus typicus
ATCCTCCTGCCTCTGCCTCCCGAGTGCTGGGATTACAGGCGTGAGCCACCACGCCCGGCACTGTGGTATGTGGTACTGGTTGCTGCTGGGTGTGGGTCTCCACACCCAGTATTGTTATGTGGTTACCGGGGAATCGAACCCGGGCCCTTGTGCTTGCAAGACAGGCGCCGGAACCACTGAGCTAACTCCCCGGCCCTCTGCTATGAAATTTTAAGCTCTCGTGAACTTTCAAGTATCATTGTTATGCAAATAATTTCTGTCTTTAATATCTTACCTAGGAAAACCTCCCTTTAATTGAACTCTTAATTCTTTTATTTTACATGACTTCTTTTAACTCCTTAACAATTTGTCAAATACTACAGAGTGTTATATATGAATGGGACTCATGCTTTTTTTATTTAGTTCAGAGTTTTAAAGTTGCTCATCAGCTTATCCTGCACTCTGTCGCTTCCGCTCTCCTGGCCTTTGGAAAATTCCTCTCTACTCTCCACTTCCGTGGGATCAGCTGCTTTATGGATTGTTATTTCACAGACCATCTGGGGGTACCTGCAGCTAGAAAACTTTAGTTATTTGTCTTTGTATTTAAAGAATATGAAGTGAGCTGGCAAGAATCCTTTAACTCCATGACATATTGAAGTGAGTGTAGCAGACCTAGAGTGGTTTTCCTTTACTCACTTCGTCCTTAACTGCCAGTTTGGATATTGGAGATATGTGAACAGAGAGGTCAGTGTTGGTTAGGGACAGAGTATAAAGAGTAAAAGAGTAGAGATCAGAAGGGATGATTAAAAGTTGAGAGGAACAAAGAATTGTTCAGGGAATGAAGTAATTTCCTCAAGATATCACATCATTTTATCTTAGTTGCTGAATGTTACTAGTTGATTATTTTATAATCTATAGTGGTTCAGATAACTCAGAGAACCTTAACTTAGAACACAAATATTCTGTCTTCTCTAATGCCAAGTGTGAATTAAAAAAAAACAAACTATATAGTTTGGTTACATACTCATCTTTTCTTATATTTGGAAAACTAACAATCGTTTTAGGTTTTATAATCTTACAGAACAAAAAAAGTAAAAAATTCATCATATAATTCAACAATTGTTCATGTTTCTTATCCTAGCCAATTAAAAAAATATAATGTGCATAACCCACTTTAGCAGGATCTTCTTTACCAAGTGCCACATTTAAAAGTAGCTTTAGGCACAATTAATGAAAGTTCTTCAGAACAGAATAATGTTAACGTTATAAGCCCTTTAGCCAAATCTACATTCTAGGAATCTTAAACAAAAATCACCCTATCACTAGAAGACCTGGTTCTATGAGATTATTTTTTCATTGGTGTTTAGAAATGGTTGTAAACAGGATCTTCAGAGAAGACAAGCAAAGCTCAAAGTACTCAGCTTTAATCAGTGTACAATTTACATGTAAGTGTAGCATTTTGATGACTTACCTCTTCACTCAACAAATATTTACTGAGTTTATATACTTTGCCAAAGTCTATTTTGGGGAATACGCCTATATCACAGAAAAGCAGATGAGCTGATAAAATGTCATAGTCTCCTCAGTCCAAGATTCCATGGTCTAAATAATTTTTTGTTCTTCTTTAGATATTATTATTTCTTCTTTTCTTTAAGCTGACCTAAGTGCAAATATTCAATAACAGCAGAGGATCCATATGTGAATGAAGGGTCAAAAGCAAAAAAGCCAGAAGAAACACTACTAGGTTTTCATTGTCAGTTAAATTAAAAGTAGCAGCTTTAAAGACATTTTATTTTTAGCTTGGGGGCAAAAATTTCAATGGTTAACACTGTTAATTAGATGGTCCATGTCTATCCATCTTTATCATTAGAGTCATTTCCAAATGCAAGGATGTACCTTTCCACTGGATTAGAGATTCAGCATTTGGTCAATATTTTCAAAACAGGTGCTGGTACAGGAAATTTTTTTCTGTGTTTAATGATTTACCTTTGTCGCCCTTTCCTTTGGTCATCATCCTGTCTGTATCTAGTGTGCAGTCAGGTACCAATAATGGGGCCTCTCATCTAAGGCAAGAACTTTTACAATCCAGAGATGCTTTCACAAACCAAGAGGAGAATTAGAATGTACATCTCATACGTTCTTTATTATAATTTTTAATAAGTATGGCTTCAAGTATTGCTATGACTACGAAGGGTTCATGTTCTCTACATACTTAGGTTGTAGTGTTTTGAAAGAACAGGAGTTGAAGACACAAAATGTAGATGAACATACTTTACCGGGCATTTTGGTTCTTTTGCTAGTAAGATAGAATGTTACAGAAAAAGTACAGGGAAAACAAAGTCTTTCAAAAGTAGAAACAAAAAAGCGTCCGGTCATCTTTCCTGTTACTAGGACACAAAACCTGACACCTGTGACTTAGAGGTGGTCAGGTTTTATTTGACTCACGGTTTCAGAGGTTCAGTCTGTGGTTGGCTGAGTTCAAGGCAGAAACACCATGTAGGGCGTGGGGAAGAGAGTCATCCCCACTCATGCCTCCAGAGAGACAGGGAAAGAGGCCCACAGGAGAAGGGGCCGGGGCCAGATGTCACCAGGCTCACTCCTTCCCACCCCCTCTGGACACCACCACAAGTGTACTTTACTAATCTCCTAGGTGTCACTTAAACCAATTAAGTGGACCTTAAGATTGACCCTCAGAGGACTTTAGCTATTTTTGGCATAGTGTATAAAAATATTTGATCTCTTTCTGTATTACTTAATTTCATTTAATAGTTCTATATCAAATAATATAAAGAATTTAAGGAAAATTTTATAGATTTTTACAAAATCATACATGACTCACCACACCTGGCACTGTGGTATGTGGTACTGATTGCTGCTGGGTGTGAGTCTCCACGCCCAGTATGGTATGTGGTTGCTGGGGAATTGAACCCAGGCCCTTGCGCTTGCAAGACAGGCACCGGAACCACTGAGCTAACTCCCCGCCCCCTTGTTTTTTGAGACAGGGTCTTGCTTTGTAGTTCAGACTGTCCCTGAACTCACTATGTATCCCAGGTGAGACTTTAATTTAAAGCAATCCTCTGGTCCCTGCCTCCTGGGTGCTGGGATTATAGGCGTGAGCTACCTACCATGCCTGGCATAAGAAAAACTTTTTAACAAAAATATGCTGCTAAAGTTGCAGAAAACATGAAAAATTGGGCAATTAATCTCAAATATCTGAGAGAAAAGATTAAACACTCAAGGGAAAAAAGTGTTTATTCTAATCTCTATTGTCACTTCCTACTTTTTTTTCCTGCTCATTTAACTAGATGGAAGTTTTTTTTAGGAGAAGTACTCTGACTTTGTGATTCTGTCTTCAGAATTAGTACAGTGACTGACTTGGAGCAGATGCAAGATAAAGATTTCTTAAATTAATGAAAGTTCACTAGAATAATTGAGAGCCTTAAGAAAACAAAAAAATCGACAAAACATTGAATGAATTAATTTAATGTTTAATTAAACTAACACAATTTAAAGATAATGGCTTTTGTTCTCCATGGTAGAGCCCCTATCTCCCTGAATTAAGTCCTTGTTGGTTAAGCCTTGTTAAGCTTATTGTTAGTTACTAAACAGCTACTTTAAAAAATGTCAGTTTTCCCTTTGTTTGAGAGTATAGATTCTCTTAATGTTTTCTTTTGCATATATTTCCAGAATTTATTTTCAACCAGTTAATAATTAAAATTGCACTGCTACTCCAAAGTGTAAAAAGTTATAGTTTAACAGGTTAATTGTATTATTCTGTTATTTGCTGTCTTCAAAGCTGATTCAATATGATATGTCTTAAAAGTGATTTTAGAAAAATCCTTTGAGGGCCGGGGAGTTACCTCAGTGGTTCCGGCGCCTCTCTTGCAAGCGCAAGGGACCCTGGTTCGATTCCTCGGTAACCACATACAATACTGGGCGTGGAGACTCACACCCAGCAGCAATCAGTACCACATACCACAGTGCTGGGTGTGGTGGTTTATACCTGTAATTCCAGCACTCGGGAGGCAGAGGCAGGAGGATTGCTATGATGTGAGTTTGAGGCTGAGCTGAGGGCCAGCCTGAACCACAAATTGAGACCCTGTCTCAAAAACCTAAAAAAAAAAAAAAAAAAGAAAATAAAAACAAAGACAGAAAAATGCTTTGAGGTTTAATCCCATAATTCACCAGAGTATCTATTGCTTATTTATAGTTCTTAAATTTTTGAGATGATATGAAATGCCAATGACTTTTTACATAAATATGTATGCATGTTATTTATGAATATACATTTTAATTTTGTTTGGTTGTTAATGTGTTGTAATAATCAGTGGGATAAATAATGGTTCTATTCATCTGAAATATCAATATCCCTAAAAGAGACAAGTCTGATACACCTCTCTATAAATAATTATCAAATAATAAAACTTGTCATTTAAAGCTTTGATCAGATCTATAAAGATACATTTCTCAAAATAATCTTTACTATTTTTGTGCTTTTGGAAGGCAGTGAATATGTTACTACCAATATGTGCCTTCATAAAATCAGCTTGGATATTTATAGAGAAAGCCAAACTAAATTGTCCATCTCCTTACAACACAAGTTTCCCCAACAAATGTAACTATCAAGTGTCTAAAGGTTCGCATGCAAGGCCACTTACAACCAACCCCCTGTCTCCTTGTGCTGTGTGAGTGGAAGCAGCGCTCGGGACATGGGAGCCAACACAGCGTGCTTTCTACACCAGCCTGAGGGCCTCTTACCAGAGTGAGAAGCGAGTGTGAAGCTGTCCTCATGTAACTTCGTCCTCTTACACGATAATGATAGCCTCAAGTGATGGGACCAAATTTCAGCCATTAAGCGCTATCTGCTTTAATTTCCGTATTCATTAAATGGAAAATGGCTACTCCAGTTCTTTCGTGATTTGTTCACACTTATCCAATCAGAGAGGAAAACTCATGTGACATCCTGAACAACTGAAAACAAGAACACGAGCAGTCCAGTCATGTCAGCGCTGTGTGTCCTCCAGCTACCGGAGCTTTCTGTTCTTGGCCACTTTGCTGAGCGATCCATGTTCTCCTACACATGGGATAAAATTTACGGGACTGGACTCCCTGCAGTGTGTATTGAGGAGAGACTAGGGTAGATAAACACGTGCAAAATGATGACCTGCATAATATGCATGTTGTAGGTAACAGCATTGGGCCAGGGTCAGTGTCCTGAGTTTGACACCCTTCTACTTGTCCATAAAGCGCATTGTTAGAGGAAGCTGAGTGAAAGGTGCAAGGTTTTCTGTGTGTTACATTTTTTCAAGTTCCCACGACTCTATAATTATTTCCAAATAGAAAAGAAAAAGGCATCTACAAGATGAAGGGATCTGTGTGATGGCAGAGGGCCTGGCTCAAGAATCAGAAACATAAAACCTTGGACAAGTCATGCAGTCTTATATGTATGCTTTATTTGTTCTGAAATCGTGGTGGATGGGCCAAAGATGTTGAGGGGGCACTTTTAGCTGAGGGTGTGTTAAGGAATGAGAGGATAGAACTGATAAACATTTTGTAGTTCTGAAAACATTTTTTAGCAGATTAAGAGTTTTCATCAATATTTTCCTAAAAGTAACATATATTTTAGGTAATGTGACCAGAAATGTATACACTACACTTGTTAGAATAAAAAATATTTTGGAGGGCCGGGGAGTTAGCTCAGTGGTTCCGGCGCCTGTCTGCAAGCGCAAGTGCCTGGGTTCGATTCCCCGGTAACCACATACCATACTGGGCGTGGAGACTCACGCCCAGCAGCAACCAGTACCACATACCACAGTGCCGGGCGTGGTGACTCACACCTGTAATCCCAGCACTCGGGAAGCAGAGGCAGGAGGATTGCTGTGATGTGAGTTTGAGGCTGAGCTCAGGGCCAGCCTGAACCACAAAGCGAAACCCTGTCTCAAAAAACCTAAAAAAAAAAAAATATTTTGGAGATTTTACCATACTGCTTATCTATGTAGATCAAAGTATGTACAAATGTGCTTCTTGGACTGTATTTGTCTTTGTAGTTTGGTAATACCGTGTAGGTAGCCTGATAAGGGTGTTATACATTGTTAAAGATACAATAAATAAATAAGATACAATAAATAAAAATGCACTGTCCCAATTTGTGTTCATGTATGCACTGAGAATTAAAATATATATATACTTTTGCCAAACATTGCATGTTTTACAAAATTCTAATTTTTAGAATAAACTTTTCATCATTTAAGTCAAGTTGAAATAATAATAATACTTGCCTAATGTACCCTGAGTGTCATTTGCCTCCGATGCAAAATTTTATCCACTAGGGCCAGGGATTTAGCTCAGTGGTTCCACTGCCTGCCTTGCAAGTGCAAAGGCCCAGGTTTGATCCCCAGTAACCACATACAACAATGCCAGGCATGGAGACTCATGCCCACCAGTAATCAGAGCCACATACCACAGTGCTGGGTGTGGTGGCTCATGCCTGTAATCCCAGCATTTGGGAGGCAGAAGCAGGAGGATTGCTGTGAGTTGGAGGCTGAGCTCGGGGCCAGCCTGAACTACAAAGTGAGACCCTGTCTCAAAAAAAAAAAAATTATTCACTATTTCAGGCACTGATTGTTTGCTGGAAGTTTGTGTCCCTAAAGATGAGATGTTTTTAACCTCACAGTACATTTTTCTGATTTATGTCATGTCTTGTTTATTCACTTTGGGAACCTTTTAGGGGCACAGAATCAAGGTTAGTCTGTATGTCTGAGTTTTTATGTGCTGTGATATAATGATAATGTGATATAATGATTTCATTCTGAGGTACTGTTCATTGATGCTGTTTAATGGTTTCATTTCAGTGACAATAGACAATGAATTTTGTCCAACATGACTTAGTTGAGAAACTCACTTAATACTCACAAACTACCTGTAATGAGAACTGGAAGTGGGTTTCCATGAAAAGGATTAGAATGTTTGACAATCTATCTCAATACTAGAATGAAAAGTGAATGAGAAATTTAATTATCACACAATTTTTGACTGTGACTTTTGATTCTTGAATATGACCATTTCATGCCGGAGGCTGGTAGGCAATTGATAATGTAAGACCCTAAGCAAAATGTAGTCAGTGAGTTTTAAATGAGTAAGTACAGTTCCTATGAATAATGGAAAAGTATCAACTGTTTTCTTTGTGTGAACTCCTCTGTATCTTGAGGTTTTTTTTTTTTTTTTGTCTGTGTAGGCAATAGATACATTAATATTTTGTGAAAACACTTTAATTTTACTAAAGTTGTGCAATCATTTATCTTAATAAAAGGAAAATTGAGAACACTTTAAGCAGATTTTGTACAAATAATGTTGAGTACAGAGATTGGACTTTATCTGGGGATTTGTCACATAACTGTAATAACACTGTTCTATTTAAAAAGAACCAATTCATGTCGTTTTACTCCATGTTCTGGAGCAGAACATAATTATATGTAATATTAGGTTTGGAGAGGTAAGAGGTATAAAAAGTAATATATGACATTCACAAAATGCTAATGACGTGGAATAAA
Organism: Petromus typicus; assembly: GCA_004026965.1. Lineage (NCBI taxonomy): Eukaryota > Metazoa > Chordata > Mammalia > Rodentia > Petromuridae > Petromus > Petromus typicus. The sequence goes on from PVIR01021395.1 coordinate 7,530, forward strand.
TACCAATTGAAGAGTAAAAATCTCTTTTGCTCTGGAGCGAGACTAAACAACAAATAATAATCATATTACTGTTTTGAATTGTTTTAGAGGGAAATTATTGACTTTAAACTCTCGGAACTATTTTCCTCTTCTGGTATGTGCAATGACAATTAACATATGTGCATCTAAAATATCAGGTCTTAATGCATTTAGGAGCTGTATGATAAAGACAATAGCATATGTTTTCAATAACTGTTTCTAAAAGATTTCAGTAAAAAAGTGTTTCATATTGGGGCCAGGATTTACCTCAGTGATTCTGATCTCTGCCTGGCAAGTGCAAGGTTCCAAGTTTGATCCCCAGTACCACATACCACAATGCTGGGTGTGGTGGCTCATGCCTGTAATCCCAGCACTCAGGAGGCAGAGGCAGGGGGGCTATGAGTTCGAGGCTCACCTGGACTACATAGGAGCTCAGGGCCAGCCTGAACTACAAAACAAGACTGTCTCAAAAACTAAAAAAGACTTCAAACCTCAGAATTGACGTAGACTGCTATTTTGATAGTGTATTTTCTCTTAAAAAACCCTCAGTTTTGGAAACAAACCCTTCTGTGTGACACTTGTAATGTAGTGATCATTAGAATTTAAGGAACAACCAAATGGTAGATTCTTTTGTCCATACATGAAGAGAAAAATAACCACAGATATTCAAATAAAAGGGAGAAGAATGTGATGGTTAATCTGGCTTATCAGCCTAACTCAGTGGAGAGGTGCCTAGAAAATTGACAAACACATTTCTGGCTCTGTCTGAGAGATGTTTGCGTGCAAAATGATGACATCACAAATTCAGTTCCTCGGGGAGGGTCACGTTTCTGTGTCGCTGCCACAGATTGTTTGTCGTTGACTTGCTTTGGATTTGCTCTTGCCTGCGCCACTCTTTGGGGCTCTTGGGCCTTCAGCCTTGGACTGGGACCACATCGTTAGTCCCTTGTGTTCTGAGGCTTCTAACTGCTCCAACTGAGCAGTTATTCCAGCTCTCAGATGGTCTGTGTGACTGTCCAGCCTCTGATGATGTAAAGCAATATAGTATTTATAATTATGTATGCATTCTAGAGAACCATGACTAGGACTCTCGATAAAGATGAAATGATAAATGATAAACCATGAAGTAAATATAATATTTTATTACTGAAAAACCAATTATACAATCTTTGAGTTAGTAAGGTACTTTGATAGGTATGAAAAGGTGAAGAAGTTCAAGCATGGTTGCGTCAAGTATGCCGCACATATGTCTCCTAGCAAGCTAAAGAGACACACAAAGGAATTCAAGCAGCTCACTCCCATGCACTGAAACTGGTCTATCACCGCTTGGGGCCTCCTGTTCTTCCTCTAGTTGTGACTTCTTCGCTTGGCCAAGAGCTAACTATAAAAGGTAAAAAAATATATATCCCCATCTATCACTACAGCCCCATTGCCCCTATGTGCTCATAGCCACGCCCACTCTCCACATTCTATATAAATGTGTGTAATCCTCAATAAAAACAGAAGTGTTCTCTGAAACCTCCCCAGAGCCTTCAAGGTCACTCTGTGCCTCACCCTCCTGATCTGGGACTCCTAAACCTGCTCCACATACCACCTCAGCTGAGGACAAAAAGGTAACAAAAGTGATTGGGAGATCACTCACTGAGGACCTTGAGATATGGAAAAGTGCTATATTTACATGTAAATATAGTTGTTTCAACTATTTTACTTGTAAAAACTTGAATGTCAAGTGTAGAAAGGTATATACTAAATTTTAGGGACAGTAGGAGGAGGAAAAGTAGAATTTGTTTTAAGGATGACTTTCCGTTACATCCTTTCCTTGCATTTCTTGCTGGAGAGGGCAACACATTTTAGAGGTGCACATTTTAGGAAAAGTCGATTCTGCCAAGCGATCTTAAGCTCTTCTGTCTGACTCTGCTTCTTATTTTCTGTTCTATATCTTACAATCCTATTCTACTTCCTTGATTACTTTCTTTCCATATAATATGTTTTACTTATTAATTTTGTTACTTACTGCCCCCCCCCTTTTTGGGGGGGGGGAGTAAGTTCCAAAGCCAGTGATCATTGTCTATTTTGGTAATTGGTGGATTCCAAAGTGTACAATTAGCTGACTTCTTCTAAATTCTTATTATATACTGTGCACTCTCTAAGCTGAGCTGTTTTTTTTGGTTTTGTTTTTTTTTGAGACAGGGTCTCGCTTTGTAGTTCAGGCTGGCTCTGAGCTCCTATGTAGCCTAGGCAAGCCTTGAACTCACAACAATCCCCCTGCTTTTGCTTCCTGAGTGCTGGGATTACAGGTGTGAGCCAGTACGCCTGGCACTGTGGCATGTGGTATTGATTGCTGGTGGGCATGAGTTTCCATGCCCAGAGAGAGAACTCAGGACCTTGCAGTTGCAAAGCAGGTGTTGGAACCACTGAGCTACATCTCCAGCCCAAGGTTAGCTTTTTTTTTTTTTGAGACAGGGTCTCGCTTTGTGTTCAGGCTGGCCCTGAGCTCAGCCTCCAACTCACATCACAGCAATCCTCCTGCCTCTGCCTCCCGAGTGCTGGGATTACAGGTATGAGCCACCACGCACTGTGGTATGTGTTGCTGATTGTGGGTGGGCGCGAGTCTCCACACCCAGTATTGTATGTGGTGACTGGGGATTGAACCTGGGCACTTGCAAGACAGGCGCCGGAACCATTGAACTAAATCCCCGGCCCTCAAGGTTAACTTTTAATGTAAGGGCTATCCTGAATAAATTATCAGTTATTCTAGCACAACTTTAAAAAATGAAGCTTACATTAGCAAAGATAATCCTCTGAGCTGCATTATTATTGAGGACCATTATTAAAATCTGTGAATTGAATTGCTCTTGTTTCATATCTACCTAATGTGGAGCTAACTAAAGAGCATTCAGCCATTTTTTTGTAGGCATATTATCAACCCCAACCTAGAGCCTTTCTGTCCAGCCTTTCCTCACTCTCTTCCCCCTCTCTCCCTATGGAAGCAAATATATTTATTTTTCTTCACGGAATTCCACCTAAAAAGTGCCCTTCTGTTCCTTTCCCCTCTATGAAGAAGCTTTTGCCCTCATCTTTGTCCCACACATTATCTTAGTAGGAAGTCAGTACTTTAAAGAAGAACTCCCAAGAGTTAACTTCCGAGATTCCTGCTGCTTCTTAAAAATATTCATTTACGATTCATATAATCAAATAGTTTTAAAAAATCTTTGCCATATTTGCAGTGCTGTAGGAGCATTGTTGTACAGCTGATCTAGTGTTTGCATTGCTTACTCTGAACACAGAATATTTCCTTCTTTCATCCAGTGAGTCGTCATCACTCTGTTATTTTCCAACACTAGGTGTCTCTCTGGTGCTGGACACACTTCACTCACTTTCCACACGGGCTGATTTGATTGTGCCGATTCCACAGCCAGGGCAGATGGATTTAGTGTTAGCTGTGAGGAGACAGCAGGTCTTTTCTGTATGTGTTTGGCCTTTGATTCCATGTATGCATGTGGCAAAATTTTAGTTATGGCCCTTGTATACCTATAAATTTGACTGCTCACCCTGTTTTATATCTGTACAGCAGCCGAGGCATTCTAGAGCCACCTCACGCGTAGCATTACACCTTGTCCTTCCGCAGTCCTGCACTCTTGGTAGTGTAGTATTACTTCAGTTTTTACAGTTGGAGAAACTGAGGCCCAGAAATACCACTTACCTTTCCTAGTGGACACAGCAGCTCGTGAGTGACCGTACATTCACTCGCGGATTTCCTGATTCTAAGCCCGCTGTTCTTTGCTGTGTGAGGAGGCGCTGTGGCCTGTGTGGACACTGTCCGTGCCTTCTCGGGAGGGATATTTTGATGTACTATGGGTTAAACACATCCCTTCATGTGCATGATGCAGCCTGGCCAGCCCTAAGGTACACTTGTTCTCTCCTGTCTTTATTATTATGAATGCAGTTGATCTAGCTCACTGTGGATAAACTAGTTTCTTTTAAACCTTTAATAAAACCCTCCTGCAAGAACAAGCATCTTTTAGCTAATGCTTCTCATTTGGTTTTTCTGCTCAAAGAGTGAGACTGCTCCTCCCTTCTCCCTTCAGCCTGAACCTTGGGTAACCCTGGCCTGTGATTAGCTTTGAAGAGGGATACGTGTGAGCCCACATTCATCCGTGTACTTCACTCGCTGCCAGGAGAAACATTTAATTTCCTGGTGGGAGAAAATTATCTTTAAAGGAAGAGTCCCATTCTTTCTATTGTTACCCTGAGGTTCCCTAGATGGTTTCAATTTCAAAATGGTACAAATAAGAACTCCCTTAGATTATGGTTAAATAAATATATATAGGAAATGTTCCCTTGTGCTAGTTTGTGTATTTTACATGATAATAAATCAGTCTTGTTTTGATATGTTGGTAACACCCATGGACATTTTTGCAATTATGTCCTAATAAAGTTATTGCTATCTTTCTTTCTTGAAAAGCATAACAAAATATAGGAAAATGGAACATTAATTGTAACATTTGGTTAGCATTTTTATATACTTAGAAACACATATTTAAACTTACTTAGAGGTCTGTTAATTAATTTTGAAATCACATGCAAAGAATAAAGAAAAATTTTTTGCTAATTGGAGTTTTAAAGTTTTGAATGTTTAACAAACTCTCCAATTACTGTGATTTCGATATAAGGGTAAATCTTAATAATGATAAGATGATAAACTTCATGAATTTATCATACAGAAGACACTTAAATTCAAGCTTCATGTTTCATGAAGTAGTCCAGTTATTATTTATGTTTTACTTTCACACGATTATTTTTTTATGTTCACTGAAAGTTTAATAATTATTTATTATTATTTCCTCCTTGGGGAATCCTGAGGCACGCAGCCTCTTTACCCTTTTCTTTTCACCTAATAGACTTAGTTCTTCATGTCCCAGCTGAGGAGTCACTTGCTTATTTGTCGTGAGCACTGCTTTTGGAGACACTTGTGTTTCAGTTCCTTGCATTGCTCTGTGATGATTGGGAAACTAGTTAACTATGTTCTGCTTTCTCACCCCTTGAATTTTGATGAAAATATTCAGCTTCAAGACTGTCCAGAGGATGAGGTGCAGTAACATGCGGAATATGTACAGCTAGTATGCTGGAGGGCAGTGAGTTGTCAGTGAATTCTCCGTGAAAAACGTAGCTACCCCTGGTTGTTTTCTTCTCTCCACCGTGAATCATTACCTTCTGATCCGTTAGTCAAAATCATTGGAATGGTTCTTTAGGTAGTAGAATAAGGTCAGACAAATGTATTGCTAATATGGGAACACAGAGTAATTAAAACATTTTAATTGTTCTTGAAGGACTTAATTCTTAGATATTGAAGATGCAGTTCATTAAAGAAAAGATACCCAAACATTGTAAGTGGAGGGTAGCTTAATCAACTTTAAATACAGCTGAACTGGCCCTTGCATGTCAGTTATCAGTCATTTAAGGAAAGAAGTATTTTTTAGAAGAGAGCTAATCTGTGGGAAAGTGATTGTCAGTAAAGCCTGAGAATATGCTGATCTTTAAGCTAACCTTTAACTAATTAAAGAGGAAAAGATAGACAGGCAGAAAGTGGGAAAGGAAATACTAACATAATCAGGAGACAGCAGGCTTAAAAGTGAAGAAAAGAAATATGAAGAGTTATGTAAAGGTGATAATAAAAAATGGTTATTCTGCCAATATTTTTAGTGGCAGCAGATTCACTAACAGCTCATCCCTTCTTATTCCAGTGGCCTGTTGGGTGGCGTACAGAGCAGAACATTCTCGGATGGCGTACAGAGCAGAACATTTTCAATTCTTCTGTCGGTTGTCTTTTGTGTCCCAGAATAATTCACATAAAGCAAAGAGTTCCTATTCAAGTATGGGCTGATTAGGCTGCTAATACCTATTATTTATATTTTTAGAAACATAGGATGTTAATAGGTAAATTATATATGATTGAATACTTTATTTTCAACAAAATAGTTTCGTTTGACATAGACATATTGAAGACAATAGTTAAAATAACACAGTTACCCAGAAGGGAAGAACATGAAAAGAAAAAAATGAAGGAGGGAAAAATCACTTTGAGTTTTTAACATTGTTAGAGTATACATAATTCAAGGAAGAAGCTACTCCAGTGGGAGAAATAAGGGGAAACTTTCAAGCCAAGAGAAGCTGTAGTCATGGAATTATGTGTCGTATGGAGGTTGAAATAGTGTTGAGGCTTTTAACGAGTGAGGGTTGGGGTTGAAGATGTGGCGTAGGGATTCTAAGACAAATTTTTGAGGTCTACTCTTATCTGTAAAATTGATACTTGCTACTCTTTGCCACAAGTCTAACGAAGTAAGAAGCAATGCTGCTACTTCAAAGTTATCGATTCATTTTCTTCAAAGAAGACCCAATGCTATGCTAGTCTTTGACACTGACTCCATTCATGATACATAGCTGTAAATTAAGAAATTAACTAGGGCACTGAAATAAAAACAACAATGGAAATTTGTAATTATAAACCTTCTTAAATGTTGTTTCATTTTTATTGATTTATCAAGAATAATTGATATAGTGGGTTATTAAACTTTTATTTTCAGTAATGTCCCCTGGTAGAATGATGGGAGCCCCTCCATCTGTTCCTTTTGGGGTGTGGCTGACATTACAAAAGGATACTGCTTTTCTGAACGTTAAGTCTTCGGAGAGTCCCGTGAGTGCCTTCCTTGTATTGTCTCTGATCGGAAAGCTGGCCTTGGCTTTCACCCTCTCCTTTTCTTTTTAATTCTTGCCATGGTTAGAAAGGAAATGTAGAGAACACAGAATAAAATGCAAGAGTGAAGGAAATTAAGTTGTTGATTAATTTACTTGTACTGAACTTGATTAAATTATAATCTATATAAGCAGTGAACACTAAAGGCAAGAATGAAAATAATAGTGATTAATTCTAATGCTTCAAAAGAAAGAGACAGGGCTTAACTTGGATAGAAAAATAAAAGACAAATAGTTGGAATTATAGGTTTTTCAGATATTTGTTTTCTTCAGGGAGATGATAACACCGATTCAATTTGTAGTCTGTTAGGTCAAGATTCTATGCCAAATTTTAAAGGATAAACATTATAAGGAAAGCAATAGAATGTAATACAAACAAAAGCCAAAGAATTTGTTGCTTTAATGAAGGAAAGAGGAAGAATATAAACAAATTTAAAAATAGGGGTTATAAAATGAAAAAGATATTAAAACAAATCTAAATAATAGCAATAACAAACGGTAATGATTTAAATTTGCTTCTTAAAAGATAAGTTATATGCTATTTCTGAGAAATAGACCTAAACACGATTATACAGAACAGTTGAAAATATGGACTTGGTAAAACTTGTAGACAAAGATAAAGCCAACAAAAATTTCAGTGTAATGTTAATGTAAGGAAAAAATAGACTTTAAACTTTTAAGACTTGAAATTTGCTTTTCATTTTATAGGCATTCCAGCAGATATAAAAAAGTTTGTCATCTGACTTTAATTTTCACTTTATCTTTTTAATGTGGAAACCAATGCATTCAATTGGTTGAGAATATTTCATGTTTGTGTTCATGAAAGATAATGTTTTATAGTTTTCTTCTCATATAACATCTTTTGTTAGTTTTGGTATCAAGATAACCCTGGCTTTCCGAAACGAGTTGGGAATTGTAAACCCCTACCCTTTGCTTTTGTTTCTACAAGTGTTAATGTGTAACTATCCCCACTGCATTGTTATTATATATGTGGAGGAATTCACCAATGGAACCATCTGGGGATGAAATTACTATTTTTAGAAATTATATATTAATATTTTCATAATTGAAGATACAGAATGCTATTGAATGAGTTTTGATAACTAGTATCTTTCAAGCAAGTAGTCTATTTTACTTAAGCTACTGAAATCCTGGGTAGAAAATATTTTATAGTGCTCACTTATAATCCTTTTAACACCTGTGCAGTTTGTAGGAATATTTTGTCTTTCATTCCTTTATTGTTAATTTGTATTTGCATTTAGTTCAAAATATTTTTCTAATTCCCAAGAAACTTTTAGTTTAACCCAGGCATTGCTTAATTTTCAAATATTTAGACAGTTTTTAGATATTTAGAGAACACAATTTATATGGTTTGAATTATTTTAAATTTATTCAGGATGTTTTATGATCTGCTTTGCTGAATGTTCATATATATTTCAGGAAATTTGTATTATTCAGCGAAATGTCCTATAAATATCAGTTAAATCAACTGATTGATTCAATGGTTCAAGTCTTCTATGTCTTTGCCCTTACTTTGTGCCACATGTCACATTTAGATACATGAGGAATTTCACATAATGTGTTGCAAATTTTTTCTTTCAAAATTCATATAGTTTTTCATGAACTGAGGAAAAATAGTAAATCATATTTATTCGATATTTACCATTTGTTATGCTTTATACTTCATTCCTAAAGTTCCAAATTTCCCTTCAGTATAATTTCTCTTGAGTCTTTTCTTTGGAGTTTTCTGAGTTGTTTGATTTTTTTTTTAATGTAAATGTGTTTTTCAAGGAGTTTTGGGGAAATTTTCATATACTATGTCTTTAAACATATTTCTACAACTGCTTCCTCCTTTCTTTCATAGAATCCATTAATACAGATGCAAGCTTTGTTGGAATTACCATCTTTTTTTCCCCTTCATAGGTATTATAGTTTCTGTTTGTTTTCAACATTTTTCTCTGTTATTTTTGGTATTTTTATTGATCAACTTTAAATTTTGCTCACTTTTTCCTCTGTCATCTCTCTTCTTTTATTGAAAGTAGAGAGTTAAAAAATTTTAGATACTATATTTTTCATTTTAAAGTTTTCATTTTGTTCCTTTACTTTTTATTTCTATTTCTCAATTAAGACTTTCTTTACTTTCATACATATGAAGACTGCTTCCCTTTGTCTCAGGGACGATGGTTATATTGGTTATGTTAACATCTATATCCCACCATTTGGGCATCTTCATGTTGACACTTGTTTGACTGCTGTTGCTCTGGGAAGTTCCTAGTTATTTTTATGTTGAGCAATTTTGAATTATATCTTCACAATTCTCAGTAAGGCATTGTGGGGTTCTGTATCTTTTTAAAGTCTTCTGGAGAAATTTGATTTATTGTTGTTACCGGCAGCTGTCCCGTAACGGTGCAGACCATGAGTTCTCCTCTTCCGTGTCAGTTCAGGGTCTGAAGCCTCTTCTGTGTTATCTGAGGCAGACAGGGTTCGTGTGCGATGCGGGAGCTGGTGCACAGGAGATTCTCAAAACCCTTGCTGTGTTTGTGTGTGTTCTAGCAGGCAGAGTTTGGGATGAACCTGAGAATTACCTACCTCAGTTCTCTCTTTTTGAGACTTTTTCTCTGTTCTCCAATTTCCCTTTTCCCAATTCTCTGGCCTCTACACACAGAGGCTCATTTACCTTGGTTTTCTATCCAGGCAGATGGTTTATCTCAGGGTTTGAGGAGCCTACACTCCACAAGCAGTCAGGAAACGAAGAGTAAATATATTAAGATTTTACCATTGCCCCAATTTTCAGGTCTGCAGAAGCTCTCCAGGCCTCTGAATAGAAAACAAGCTTTTCCTAAAGGTTTTTCTGTCATTACCTATTGAACAATTGTACAGATTTGGCCTATTCTGGAATCAAAGTTTGAAGATCTTTAAGAAAAAGAATCCCAGGAAATTTATTATTGACAAACTCATCATTTTCTTTTTAAATTTTACTTATCTTCTCAATCTCTTTCCTATTATTTACATTTCACAGTCCTCATATAGATGCTTCAAAGTTTTCTAGATTTTTTTCATTCTAATCCATAATTTGACCTGGGAAACTCTAAAAGTGTATCCATACAATATGTTTTTGGCCACAAAGAAAGTGAAAGCATATATTCCATGTTCTCTGAGGACAATAAAGTAGACTTATAGACTAATGCAAAAAGGCATACTTCCAAACGTTCCATAGTTTTGAAAAGAATTATTATCAAATAGCCTTTCAAAAGGATTTGTATTGAAAAAATTGAAGTACAATGATACATTGTAGTGGAAATTATGCTTACATGGAAAATGCAACCTTAAATATTCATGCGAGGAGGAAAGATCACAAATTGACTGGCCGTGATGGTTAACTGTATTGTCCGCTTGAATAAGAAATGCCTAGTGGATTAGTGAAGCACGGCTCTGGATGTATCTGATGATGAACTTAGTGAGGAGAGAAGACTCAGCCTGGGTGAGGGTGGGGCAAACCAATAGGGTTATACCTTGGACAAAATAAAAAGGGAAAGAAGAAGATCTCCTCCATTCTGCATCTTGAGGAGCTCCAGTGTTTGCCTTCACCTTAGACATTCATATCCAGTTTCTTCAGCTCTCCAGTGTAGACCATTTGGCTTCCTGATGTGGACTGGCACCCAACTCCACATGGAGCTCCAAACCTCTGACTTTGGACTGGACACTCCAGCTCTTGAGTGTATAGGCGGCCCTATTCACTTCTCTCCTGCCCCTGCAGGTTGCTACAGTGATCCTGTCTTGTACATCCTTTACATATTAGATATATTTTTTTCTATGTTACATAAAATCTGCTGCTTTAGTGAGCCCTAGCTAATACAGACATACAAGAATTGGCGTGGCTGTAGAGAAATGGAATTGTAAGGATGAATTTCTTTAATGGGTTTGGTGTTTCCCAGAGTTGGCTGTTGAATTCGGTAAGACGTAAAGTTGCCATCATCTTTCCTTCTGACAATGAGTGAAGTACTAATAGTCCATAGTACAGACTGATTAAAGTAAGGAATTATCCATTTCACCACTCCAGGATGCAAGGACTTCCATTACTCCCTTACCATGCTTTGAATACTTTTGGAAGAGTGGGAAATACAGTGTAATGATGTATTAATACATAATTATGCTAACCTGTAAAGTAATGATGCTGGCTGGTTGCTCTTAGCATCTCTGGACAGAACTAGTAAAGGGAAATCATGAGCTCTAGATGTACATAAAAATTGTAGTCCTCTGTGTGAAGACAAATTAGTAAAGGCAAATAAGGAGCTCAGAGATCCACAGTCCCAGCTCTAGGTGCACATGATGAATATAAATGTTTCTCAATGTGCAAATCAAAGAGAAACATCACTTCTTCAGCCACAGCTGACTTTCATAAGAAATTGAGCTGAGCCTTGAAGAGAATTGACAAAAGGAGGAGAGATACTGCTTTTCCTAATTATAATAAAAAGAAAAGAAGAGAAAGGGAGAGGGAGATGGAGAGAGGTGGGGGAGAGGAACAGAGATAGAAATAGAGGTAGAAAGTGAGAGAGAGGGAGACAGAGACAGAGAGAGACAGAGACAGAGACAGAGGGACAGAGACAGAGAGAGACAGAGACAGAGAGAGGCAGAGAGTAGACTTACAGGACTCCTTATACAGATTTAAAGTCAGGTAACTATGAGCCTGATATGGACATCAAATATATTCGTCTACTGTCATTTTTATGTTGACTTTTCTTCCCTTGGAAAAATGGAGGGGAATTTTTGGAAACTATACAGTTGGTAAAAGTGCTGTTGTTTGTTTCCTTGAAAGCCATGTGCTGATACACAGTCCTGGAGTAGTTTTATTTTTTCTTCCTTAATCAGGCTATTTGTTACCTAAAACAACCCAAGGAATGTCTTGATGCTAGATTTTAAATCTTTAAAATTTCTGGTTTCTCGGTATACATTTGACTTAGAGAGTTTTGAAAATTAAATGCTGGTTGAGAGCCTACTAGCACAGAATAAAATTTTAGTTTCTCTTTCTCTTCTTCCACACACACTTGCCAATTTCTAAAACAAAACTTCCCTTGATTTTGTTTTGAGTGATAATTTGCAATAATTGGGTACACATTCTCAGAATTAGTCATTCAGATCCATTGAACAGAATGATTCTGCACGTCATCCTGCACTTAATCCCATTGTATTACAGTATTAAATAATTACCCTGGGTGTGTGAAGCAAAGCTGGTTGGTTGTTTGTTACAAGGGCCAGAGTAACGCACCTGGTGGTTGGTCAAACACCAGTGTAGCTGTTGATGTGAAGATGTGATGAATGGTCACATAAATAGTAGCCACATCATTACATTGTAAAATGAATTTTCTTCCACAGTTTGTATGGAACTCATGCAGTGAGTAAAAACCCTTTGGGTACAGATTGCATTCAGGCCCACAGAAATAAGTTTTCCTACATATTGCAGTGCAGAATCATTATCTGAATTTCCAGCCTTTGGCTGCATAGAATTTGAGTTGAAGATTTTAAGTTCATCTCCGCTGACCTGGTATTCCTGTTTTGGGCTTGTCTTCTCCTGCAAATGTGGCTCAACTTATTATTAATCTATGTGTTTCTTTTAACCTATGTAAAGATCCAAGTACATCTAAATAGATATCTGCGTATCTATTTAGATATATTGGACATCTCTGTATAAAAGAAATTTTTATATAATAAACTTGATTTATAATGTTTAATGGTTAAAACCTTTGAATTAAGTGAGAACTAGTATTAGAATTTTCCAGATGTTTTAACACATTCTCGGTACACAAATTTGTAAACATGCAGAACCTATTTCATGACCAGGAGACGTTTATGCCCAAAATAGTTTAATTCGATTTATGCATTGATTGGAAAAGTGTTGGCACATTTGGGATTTGCAGCAGCCACACGATTCCTAGAATCCAGGCTGAGCTCCTCTCTGTGACTCTCAGCCCTTCCTTGACATAGACTGAGGGGCTGTCCTTCCGAACCCACCACGCCAGATCCGAACATGCAGCGTGGTTACAAAGACAGTAAAAGTTTAAATTAAAAGGTTTCCAGGAAAAGATACATTGCCATTATTCCTTCTCAAAATACTCCCCCTTGCTTCAGCACACTTACCCCCTTGTTCCTGCCGCTTTCTGGAGCCGCTCCGGGAGTCTCTTTCCTGGTTGTATTTAGTTATGCTGCTGTGGCTGCCTTGATGTCTGAATCGGTTAAAGCACTTACCTCTCATGGTTGTTTTGATTTTGCAAAAGAGCCAGATCTAGTGAACAAGGTGGAGATGGACCAAAATAATGCTTTTATTTGACAGAAATTGCTATAAACATTTTATCAACATATGGTGAACATTTATGTGAAAAATTTATTATAGTAAAAGACAATTGCTATTAATCCCCCTCAGAATATTCAAAATACTCCTCCTCAATCTGAACACACATATCCCACTGCTTTTGGCAGTGTGTCTTATACTGTAATAATTTTTAAAAAAATTTAAGTATTTACAGAACGTTTTGATTATCCTTTATACAATGCTCTTTCACAGAGGGGAAAGGAAGAGACAAACGGAAAGGTGAGGTAGAAAGCAGTTCTATGGGTTGATGCCTATTAGGCATCAACATGAAAAGAGAGAGATAATTATCTGATCTTTTTGTAGGATCTAGAGATTAAAAGTGCAGCCTCCATACGTGGCCAGTTCAGTCTGTCTGTACGAATGGAAAAAAAAAGAAAAAGCTTTGAAGTCACTGGAGTGAGGAGGATGTTGACATCTGCACTCTTTCTTCCTCCTTGTGACTAAGTCTTTCTTTGTGTTTTATTTGGTGATCTGGACAGTGGGAGATGATTTTTCTTTTTGTCCCTCTTTGGAAAGAGCATGTAGGATATTTGGAGAGCAGAACCAGAATAATAACTGAAATTTTAAGTGACAGGATACATTACTCACTAGTGTTTGCTGCACTACCAGGTCTGCACCTAGAGAGGTAGATCTGCACTTCTCTGTGAAGTGGAGGCATTGGTGTCTGCTGTACAGTTTCCTGCAGTTGAGAAGTGCTCTGCAAATGAATAAGGCAAAGAAAACTTTGTTCAGTTTCTTATTCACTACTCATTTGGAGAACATGCAGAATTATAAGCTGGCAATTATTTCCAAATGGAGAGCAGTTCTTAAAGACTACAAATCTCTTTTATAAAATTAAAGTCCCACAGCACTACTCCCAATAGATTGGGCAGTAAGCCAGAATTTTAGTAGCAGCACTATTCATCTTTAGCTTTTCAGATAGATATAAAGCACATTTCACTTAGTTAATCTTAAAGGGAAACTTGCAGGATATTTAATTTCAATAAGGGGCTAAAAAACTGAGCTTTAACCCCTCTAACTATTTTATACCTGTGCAATTTTTTTTTTTTTTTTTGGATACAGGTCTCGCATTTGTAGTTCAGGCTGGCCCTGAGCTCAGCCTTGAACTCATAAGCAGTCCTCCTGCCTCTGCCTCCCAAGTGCTGTGATTACAAACATTACCCACCATGCCTAGCACTGTGGTATGTGGTTCTGATTGCTGGTGGGCATGAATCACCATGCCCTGCATTGTGTATGTGGTCACCAGCGATTGAACCCCGGGCCATTGCACTTGCAAGGCAGGCACTGAAACCATGGAGCTAAATCCCCAGCCCCTGCCTGTACAGTTTTTGAAAAGTGTCTGTTGTGGTTGGACATGATCCATCCCTCCGAAGGAAGGCATGTTGTGTTATGGTTTGGTTGCTGGTGGGCTTTTGGGAAGTGACTGAGTCACGGGGGGCGGGGGCTGTGATGTCACTGACAGATTGAGGCTGGAATTTGATGTCATTATTGGAAGGGATAGAAGCAGGAGGTGGGCCTGGCCTGGTGAGAAGGTGGAAATTGAGTCTTTGTCACTCCCATGACTTTTCCCAGGCATCAGATGGGTTCAGGGCTGCTCATGGCTTAGGCTTTAGTTAGTGGATTGCATTAGACAGGCTCAGACTGGGAGAAGTACTGCCCAGGTGTCCTTCCAGACCAGGTGGAAAATGAGCTGATTCTTACAGAACACAGGCCTTTGGGTAAGACTCCTCTGTCTCTGAAATTGTAGAAAAAAGTTGCAAAAGAGTGACTAAGGGAAAAATAAAGGTCCAGAACTTAAAAAGTAGTAAAGTGTTGATTTACAACCCCGGCTGATGGATACATAATTTCAACAGGTCAAACCATTAAAATTTAAGAGAAGGATCATGGTGTTGGAGCCCATGTGAGGCAACAGATTCAGCCCTGCTGTGTTGTGAATGTTTGCATCCTTTCGAAATTCCTGTTGAAAGCTGATCCTCAGAGCCATGGTATTAACAGGTGTGGTTGTTCAGGAGCTTAGGTTACGAGGCGCCTGCTGCTGACAGTGGATTAGTGCTTCTGGAAAGGGGATGGCGGAGCTTTCCGCCTTCCTCCCTTGCCCTTCTGTCCCTTCAGCCGTGCAAAGACACGGACATTCAAAGTTTCCTCTTAGAAACAGACTAGACTCTCACCAGACACCATCCTTGCTGGTGCTTCACTTGTGAACTTCAGGCTCCAACTGTGAGAAACACATTTCTATTATTTATAAATTTCCAGGTGTCAGGTATGTGGTTACAGCTGCCCAGACTTCGTAAGACCGTCCTGTAGGTCAGGTGGGTCCAGACACTGAAACTCATGGGAAAAGTGTAGATATTTGATGGAGCAAAATAGTCCAGTATGTTACTATTTTGGTATTTAAAATTTTAACCACGATAGTAATAATATTTTCAGATTAAAATATATGAAGCCACTGTCGCTTTCTTTTTATTCCTCCTCTCAGCTTGAAAAATTATTGAATTTGTTTAAATTGTTGGCTATGTTGTTATGGTAGTCATGGTTTATTTTTAAAAAATTAATCTTATCTGAGGAGAATGTGGAGTCTCTAGCCTTGTAAGGACAGGGTCCAGGGAGGAAGTATGTTGACTAAAGTCACTGATCTGAGGAATCATAAAAGTTTGTGTATGTCAGAATCAATATCATAGTAGCTATGGAAACAAGGAGAGCTCTGTAAGCTGTAGCCTTGGGATTAATGGGAGCCAGGAGGGAGGGCAGGAAACAAGGCTGCGTGTTCGATGCACAGGTGTGCTGTCGATGTGTATTCACAGTACCGCACAGAGGTCACCACTGCCTGTCAATAACAGCATCTGTGAAAAGACTGTTATGTTCAAATGTGTACAGTCTGGCATTCTTGGAGAATATTTCCTCACCTTCTCTTGCATCCTGTTTGCTTGATAAAAGTTACTATATACATTATGCCTGAAATTTAGTTATTATTTTCTCAGCAAATTATATTCTTGCAGTCCAGCCTTAAGAGAGCCTTAAGAAGTCATTCAGAGAAGTTGAGCACTTCCATCCATAAGCTTTCAAAGCTTATTTTAAATTTTTGTGGCACAATAAAGCAAAAGAGGAAGGCATTTGAAGAATAAAGTAGGTCTGTCTAGGTTATCACTGACCTGAATCTATCATCAAGAGTTTTGTTTTTATTGTAGGCCTCTTATTTCATGATTTTTGTAGCTAAAGTTTCTATCCTTATAGCATTTGAAGTTTTAAATAAAAATATTTTTTGATTTAGAGTTAAGATGGTTGATTCTGGTTTAGCCAGATATCTATCCAGGTAAGTCTGAGAAACCCTAAATGTGATAATGAGAATATCAATTGACTGTCTTTATAGCAATTTACAGTCGTTACAAGTGAAGGCTTAAAATTTTAAAAATTTGTAGTTAAAAAACACAATCATAGGAAGACCACAGATAAAAATTGAATTATCAGAAGCAGGTACTGAGGTAGAATAACGGTTCACTGGAGTTTCCTTATCAGAGCAGCCTCGTTAGGTGTACTGACCTCCCACCTGAGGTGCCCAAGAGTTCAGGACTTTGCTAGACTATGACAAAAGCACACAGAGTAGAGAGAAACTGAGCCTTGGAATTCTCTCTATTTCCAAGCCCCTTTCTTCCCAATGTACCAAGCTGTCTCCAGAGTAGTGTGTAACATGAGATAAGAACGCTCTCCCTCCCTCTGACACACCGGAAGTTACCATTTGTTGAAAAAGATACAACCGACCAAAACAAACACCACCCAGATTTCTTTCCTTGTCTCTGTGTTTTGTCAGCTGATGTAAAGTTCTGACGTTCAAACGAAAGTGAAGTTTATCCACTGAATAGAAAACTTCTTAACAGAGAACCAAGTGTTCTTTGGGAGAAAATTTATTTATTTTTCAGGAACTGGGTATACTAACTAAAAAAATGTGGTATCAATTTTTCCTATTTGTCTTTCTGCCAAACATTGATGAGGTGAAGTAAAAGGATAAAACAAAACAAACAAAAACAAAAATAAAGCCAAAAACAAATGAAAAAAGATAAACAAACCAAAGCCAGCTTTTTTCCTTTTCTTTCTTTCCTTTTTTTTAAAGACATAGCAAAGACAGATACATAAACTTGAATTTCCCTTTTAGGTGATATTTATTTTTGGACCATAAATCCCTGTAGTGAAATGAATGTATAGGAAGCATATATAGTTAGTAGACAAAGCTTGAAGTAATTCAAATACATAGGTATTTTACCCTAAAAAGTTAGGAGTTCTGATGATATAAATTGATGACCAAACATTTTAGTCAACATCATGTAAGGCTTTCAACTTGTTGCTTTAGGGAAAAAAATATATATATATATATTTATAGCAATATATATTTATATTTATAGCAATATATATTTATAGCAATATATATTTATATATATTTATAGCATATATATTTATAGCATATATATATTTATAGCATATATATATGTATATATATAGGTTTATATAGCTTTAATGGTTTTTAAAAAAAATTGTGGAAAAAGTTATTTTTGTTCCATTTAAGGCGTAGGTTACAACTGGTCTTAGAACAACAGAGGTTCTTTGCAGAAAGAAGGTTTATGAAACAACTGTTATGTAATAACAAGGAAACAAATATCTTGTCTCACTAATCTGCTTATGTGAACTGCTTAGACAAAACATTTGCATTGCACTATGAAAGCCGTCTTGTGGTTAATCTATTGAAGATGGATAACCACTCCAGTGGCCAGCTCATTGAGGCAAATGGATATTAGTTATGAAATCAACAACAGACGAGCAAGGACTGTGGAAATTCTCAGGACAGCTGGTGGCAAGCTGTCCCTCTATGCACAGCTGAGACTCCATGTCACACTCTTTCCAAACGGCTCTCATACATTAGGTGGATCATTTGCAATCTCGTGGTATCTGTTAGTGGTATCCTTGTGCTAGAAGCAGGAGAGATGTTTGTCATGGGCTAACGCCTTAAGTGTAGATTCAGATAATACAGTTCTGGCTGAACGCATGTCTTAATAAAACCGTGCATTTCTAACTATGTCCAGAATTGAATGCCCTCTTTTCACTTGAAATATTTTGTGACTAAGGCAAATTGTAGTTCACAGGTGACTGGGAAATGAGATGTCAATCTCTGGGAAGGTAAAAATGCCATGATGTTCCTTAAGATAGGCTGTAAAAATGGGTTTCGACCAGACTCGGCACTTCCCATGGTGTACAGGAATACTAACGCTCTTACTCTTAGTATCATTTAAAATCAAACTCTCTCTTCTGTCCTGCTGGATTATATGTTCAGATGCAAATTTCCCATTGAGTGAAAGGGAAGAGCTGCAGCAAAGTTGACACTGTCACACATCCTGCCAAGCTGCTCTTTTTGAATTGGGAAGATAAAGACTGAAGAGGGAGAGGTTAAATGACAGCGTTATTTTTTTTCTCTGTTATGCTGCTCTGAGTGGAACTTATGTTATAGACATTTATACTCTATCTAATATCCTGATTTTTGATTTAAGCTTCATAAATCAAGCTAAGGACCGTATCTGTTTTATGATCATCCACTCGTTATCATCACTTGCATACTATCTGTACATAATAATGCAGTTCCCTCTAAAAAGAGTCTTTGTTGGTTTACAATTTGTATAACAATAAAATATGAAGATTTTACAGATCAAGCTTGATACCATCTTATCACCTCAGAAAATATCTTCATGTCGTTTTTTAGCCAGTGTGTTTTCTGTTAACCTCAAGGAATTGTTCTGATTTTCTTTGCCTTGGTGACATTTGTCTCGCATTTCATAACAACAGAATAGTCTATGTTCCTGAGACTCTTTCTTTAAATTCAGCATAATGTTTTGCATTTTACTTGCTTTATTGTTTTATCAATAGCATATGTTCTTTTTTGTGGCTGAGTAATGTATGTGATGTACTACAGTTTTAAAATTCACTTGCCTTTTGATGAGCTTTTAGGATATTTCCATAATATAACTTAAGTCTATAATTAGTAAATTAGCTACGCAGTGTTCTTGTAAATATTATTGTAAAGGTATGTTTTTGTTCCTATTGGATATACACTTCAAAAAAGTTTTTGAGATAGTTTAGGGTTTTCCATGTTTATTCCAGTTGTCCATTTTCCCAAAGTTTTTTGATAAGTTTGCATTGTCACTCGGAAAGGAGAGTATTATTTGCTGTACATCCTCTTAGAAAGTTATAATTTAAATTTTTCAAATGTTAAGAATTATGGAAGATGAGAACTATTTTATTGTGGTTTTAATTTATACTCTCCTAGTGACTTATTACATCGAGCAGCTTTTTATATTGTTTTTGGTCACTCATGTATCTCTTTGTAAAAGGTCTGTTAAGGCTTTGCTTATCTTAAGCATTGAGTTGTTTAAGTCTCTGCTATTGACTTTTAGGAATTACTTATAGATTTTAGAAGAGTTTTTTGCCAAATATCTGGCACGTAATTATCCTAGTTTGTGACAGATGTTTATATTTTCTCATTAATATTCTCAATTGAGTAGAAATTTTTAAGTCTGATATAGTATAATTTAGCTTTCTCTCAACATTTCTAATGTCCTAAGTCTTTGTCTATTTCATCCTTGTAAAGATATTCTGTATCTAGTTTTGAAATCTTCATATTTTTAGCTAACGAGATATATGACATGTTAAATTATTTTTGTGTGTGATGTGAGGTAGGGGTGAAACCTATTGAAAGTAGACTGAAGGGTAAAGAAGGAACACCTTTAAAGAAATCGGAGGACATAATTCAATTTGTCCATTCTGAGAAGAACCACACGTGGTTACAATTTCAGTTTCTTTATGTTTTTCTGGCTTTCTTCACGGTAGAACGTTCAGCAAAGTTGTGGTCCAGTTGTGCTTGGTCTGGGAAATGCTATAACATACTCGGAGACTGAGCCACAAGGAAGAGAAAATTGCCGCTTCCGCCGTCGGCCAACACTTGCAGACATTTGGAGAACAGCACGGTGGGAGCAGCAGCATTTTTAGGAAGCTCAGCAGTGCAGCAGATGTTGGAAACAAGGGACAATGGCTGCGGCCACATCGTAAGGAAAAGCAGAACAACGACCCTGAGTGACTCCACTTTTTTATGTGTAAGGGGAAAGAATTTTTAAGGACTCTAAAACATCTGGGAGACATTGTAGGATGAGTAGATGCTTGCATTTAGATTATAGGGACTCCACATTGTTGTAAGTTTGAATATTTGTAGAAGTTTTACTCTGACTGGTGAGCGTGGGGATCTCTATCCTACATATACATTAAAAGCTTGTAGAAACTTCAGTGCATAGACATACACCTACTGAAATTAGAAAAATTTCTTCATTAAGATTGGTTTTTGTGGACAATGTGATGAAAGTGATTCTAGAGTCTTAAATTAAAAAAAAAATGGTGATAAGTGATGTTCAAAATCCAAAGTGGAAAACTCCTTCAACAAGAAGTGTTTAAGTTCCTAATTTATTCTACAAATACCTTTCAGTAAATAAAAGGTAGAAAAAAGTATGAGAAAGAGAGAGAGAGAGAGAGGAGAGAGAGGAAAGAGAGACGGGGGGAGAGAAGGGATGGAGAAAGAAAAAAAGACTACCAAGAAAAAGATGAGATATAAAAACTAAAACATATGAACCTGTTAGGATCTTATTTCAAACAAATTGAAAATATATCACATTTAGAAAAATATAAATATTGTCTAGGAATTTTCTAGTAATAAGAATGCCTATTAATTTTTTTTGTGTATGACAGTAATGTGACCGGGTTAGTTGTTATTCAGGATGGATAATGTATTGTTCATTATGATGCTTCCTGATTTCATGTCTGGAAATTTTCCATGACAAAAAGATTTTAAGTATAAACTCATATTTACTTGAGAGATAACCTTCATTTAGCAAAAATTTGTTAAAGCTGATAAAACACGAAAATCTGGGTTCAGAATGTATTTTGAAATTCATATTAAAGTTTGCTCTAAATAAGTTTCCAATTAGTAATGACCGTGACCCCGATAAATCTCATTGGTTGCAATACTGGCACTGGGCAAAGCTAAAGTTTGCTATAAATACATGAAAAGTCATTTTTATGTTTAGTGTATTCATTATTACTGAGTTCTCATCAGAACTATGGCTAACTTCTCATTTTAAAAGTGAAATTTCATTATTTTCTAAAAGGATACATCTAAACATTAACATATACCGTGCAGAAACTTTAAAGCTATTTTTTCTAATCTTCTTGAAATATTTTGTTAAATAATACATTTATCTTAACTTTTGAGATCAGTTTCTGTGAAGAAAGAGAAAAATAATGATATGGTTGGGAGGCCAGGCAGCAGAGAATGTTATAAATAAGACATTCCACAATGTACACATTAAGATGCTAAGCCTGGGGTGTTTCTGAGCAAACGTAGACTCACCTCAGAAAATTGTCTCTCAGCTTCCTTGTCTTTCTCAGAAGCTTAGGCTCCGACCACATGCCCATGTCAATTGGACCACATGGACTAGGATATCTAGTTAGTGTAATGTGTAATGAAGGCAGAAAAACTCTTTTGAGCACGTGCATGTCCTAGACCACCCTGAGTGTAGTCTTGAAGATAACCGAACGAGGACATAGACATGAAAAAAGAAAAACAAATCAGAGATCAGGCTCAGCAAGGCTTTGTCCCATACCTCCATTAACTGATCTATACTTTGTAATAAAGGGGTTGAAAATGAATGATCATACTCATTCTACTCTGGATCCTGTCAGGTCCAGTCTAACCAGCTCAGAAACGCACCCTC
>PVIR01021396.1:0-29436 GCA_004026965.1 Petromus typicus
TGGTTGAAAAGGGCTGTCTAAGGTATGAGGAGCAGTGTGGACAAAGAAGAGAGATAGAAAAGAGTAAGATAAAGAAAAAACTGTAGGGCTGGGGATTTAGCTCAGTGGTTCCGGCACCTGCCATGCAAGCGCAAGGGCGGGGATTCGATTCCCCGGTAGCCACATACAATACTGGGCGTGGAGACTCACGCCTAGCAGCAATCAGTACCACATACCACAGTTCCGGGCATAGTGGCTCATGCCTGTAATCCCAGCACTCAGGAGGCAGAGGCAGGAGGATTGCTGTAATGTGAGTTGGAGGCTGAGCTCAGGGCCAGCCTGAACTACAAAGCGAGACTCTATCTCAAAAAAAAAAAAAAAAAAGAAAAAAACTCTAGTAATCCTGTTAGATATGGATGTGGGGGAAATGTAGGTAATACAAATTATATTGGATCTGTATTTTCTGTGTTTTCTTGTTAGTTTCTGACTTCTGAGATATTCTTTGTATATATCTCTATTCCTTGACCTCCCACCATACACTTCAGGACATTTCTCTTGAATGAATGGGAGTTGGGTAATGCCAAGTCACTGAAACATCTGTTGATCTCAACTCTCAGAGCTGCAGGCCTGGTGTTCAGCCCTGTAGGTCCTCAAGACAAGATGGTGGCTCCCATTCCTCCAGCTGTGAAACATCTGGAAGCTCCTTTGCAAACAGCAAGACAAGGAGCACTGAATATTTCATGCTCAAAAGTTAAATATTATCATAAAAGTAATTTAATATAAATGGCTTTTAGCAAATCCTCATTCATATTTCATGTGTGTCTGATTTCTAATGTTTGTGAGAAATTAATTTTAATGGTTACATACTCTCAATTTCTATCCACTTTTTCCCCTTTAGAAGACTCTGGTGTCCATCAGGGAATGAGAAAAGCTAGACATCAGATGCCACTGTGGAGAGGGAAAGTCAGAAACTCCTGAGCTGAGGTCTCCAAATGGCAACTTAACAGGCATTCAGGAGTTGCTGAGTCATATATAAGCAACAATGCTGTTAGTCTGTAAAGTACAGTATTGACTGGGGGACACGAGACCCTTACTACCTCACTAAATACTTCCACAGTTAGGTATTCCCTCTTCTGCGATTCCATGCTACTTTCATTGTATGCCCTTATAGCAGTCATAATGGTCACTTAGTGAGTACTTGCTATGTGCCAGACATCACAGCGAGGCTATTACTGTCTATTACCTTACACATGGAAAAATGGCAGTCCCCTCTCATTTTTCAGATAAAGAAGCTGAGGTTCAAAGAATGAAGCTGGTAAAACTCCTGTAGAGCTTTTTCTTTGTTTTATCTCTTTGGATTGTGAATTCTTTATCATTAGTGGTCTTATCATGTGCTCCCCTCTGGCCCTACGAGTACAATGAAGGGGCATGGGTACTCAGTGGGTGCTTTGCAAATTACTATTGAGTGGATAAATGCATGAAGAAAGGGAGTACAATGAAGGGGCATGGGTACTCAGTGGGTGCTTCGCAAATTACTGTTGAGTGGATAAATGCATGAAGAAAAGGATCAATATCATGAAACTATTATTATTTTTAAATTAAGTACTTGCTATCTTACAGAGATTTATAAATGAAAAATTTCTCTAGGGTTGAAGGAGTAGTGGATTTTTCTGTAATGCAAAGGTTCTAAAACTGTACACATTCTCTCACTACTTAGCAAGTGGGTTTGTGGTGCCCAAGGGAGCCCTGTGCTTTCATTTTCCGTGACCTCTGGGTTTCATAGTGATTGTCTTTTGACAGATTTAAAAACAATATGGTGCTGAGGACTGAGTCCAGGGCCTTCACCTTGAGCCACGTCCCAAGCCCTTTTTATTTTTTATTTGTAATTGAGTCACACGATGTCACTAAGTTGCCCAGGCTGGGCTTGAACTTGCAATTCTCGTGCCTCAGCTTCTAAAGGTACTGCGATTACAGGTGTGGCTGTTTCTTGATTTTTATCTTCAGCTTTGATCTAAGCTCCCCTTCCTATTCATATTGACAAGGGTCATTTATTGGAAATGTGGAAACTTTTGATGGTATAAATGCTCCAACTTTGCATGGCGTGGACGGCTGTGGAATCTTTTTGTTCTGTAACACTTGTGCTGTGTGCTATGGGAAAGTCCTCTTATCTTTGGCATTCTAATCTGCATTTTTTGCCTTGAATAAATATATTAAGAACAGATGTATAACATATGCAAAGTTATGCAAGTTTAGTTAATCCTCCTAGATGAATCACTAGGGTCACACAGACAATTTGTTATTTGCAGTTTTCCAGAGTGCCCCAGTTCACCTTGTAAGAGAGTTTAATGAAGGTCAGTGTGGTGGTTGTAAAGGGTTTGGCTGAGTGTCAGAGCACCATCCAGACTTCCACATTCTGTGTCACATTGGCAGGAGAGGCATAGCGTTCAGTTTAGTGGACATTTCCTACTCTGGGCCAAACCCTGCTAGATACGGGGCTCCTTGGCTAAGACTTAAAAGGATGAATGGTAAGATGACGATGACAGATGAAGATTTAAGCAGAAGAAACAATGCTTTTGAGGACTTGAGGGGAGGGGAGAGCTACATGGGTAAAAGGAAATTTACAGGTAGAGGTCTAGGATTCAGAGAGGTTAAATAACTCTCCCAAAGCCACAGAGATACTTGGTTTCTCTGAGAGGTGATGTGGTGTTATAATTGCGTGGTGAGAACGAACATGGGCTTTGGAGCCACAAGAGCTGGGTGTGAAGTTGACATGTCTTCTAGCTATGTGACCTTGGTTCCATTACTGACTTCACTAAGCACTCTGAGCCAGTTTTTGTAGCCTCTTTTTTCCTCAGTACTGGGGATCAAACTCAGGACTTTGTACTTGTAAGGCAGGCATGGTTCTTCTGAGTTAAATGCCCAGCCCTGTCTCTCCCACTTCTTCAGAGGGTGATTGTAAGGATGAAACGAGGGACTGATCATCTTTCCTAAAACCTGGTTCATACCAACTAAAAGTCAGCTGTTAGAATCTCCTGGTGTGTATTTTTGTGTCAAAGCCCAACTTAGGAGTAAGAATCGGGAAGCAGAAGGTCCCACAGGCTCATAAGTGATAGGCAAGACAGTTGAGTTAGGCCTTGTGGTTCTCAAGTCCAGTTGCCAACTAATACACTAGTACTATTTGGGTAAGATTTAAAAGCATAGTGATTTCCTCACTGTGTCTCTGAAACCTTTTAAAAAAGTGACTGGTAATTTTTACTATACAACTAGACTGCGAACTCTTGGACTGGGTGGTCTTAGAAGACAGATGGATTGGATCATGAAGTAGTGTTCTTCTAACCTGCATTTCTGTGTCACGGGTTCCTGGCCAGACTTACCAGGGAATGTGGCCACAACTGACTATTCTAGGGTGCTGACAGCAGAGCCAGAGCCCCTACTGATCTGAAAGCCAGGGACTCTGCCTTGGTGGGACAGGATCATGGTGACATAGCTGATATCATAGCTGAGATCAATGTATGTAGTTTCAAGCGATGGCAAATCCAATAATAGCCTAGCAAGGAAGAGCAAAGCAATCACACTTGTAGAACTGTGAATGCATGTGTATCAGTCCTTGGCTTCCCAGACTTCTCACCTGGCCAGCCAAGGTTAACTTCTTCAGAACAGCAATTCTCAGCCGTTATATCACAACACATTTGTATGACTCCATTAGTGTAATCCACACTTTATTTGCTGTACCACAAATAACGAAGCATATAAATTTACAAGTGATTTACTGACAAATTAATAAAAATATACATGGTATGATAAAATAGAGTGAATGCTTAAATTTAACATAACTATGGTAAAAGACACATTGTCAGTAATCATCCTCAAAATAACTCCACTTTGAAGGCACATATCCCATTATTCTTGCAGCTCCCATTGTTCTGAGGCAGCTCCAGAAGTCCTCTGTCATGAGTGTCTTTTCTTGGCTGCCTCAATGCCTGAACTGATTCAAAACATTTACCTTTTGTGATCTTTCCAACTTTGGGGAAGGACCAGAAGTTATATAGCGTCCGATCCCGTGAGTAAAGTGAATAATATTATTTGACATAAAATGTCATAAGTGGTTAATAAATACAAGGTGATCATAAATTACAGTGAATGGCTAAATTAAGACATGATTACAGCCAAAGACCCATTGCCGTTAGTTCCCCTCACACTGCTCCCCCTCATTGTTCTTGACAAAGTGTCTTTTACTCTAAGGCCTTTAAATACAAGCCCTTACCCTTGTCCTCAAGACCCTGCATGAGATAAGCACCGGCTCTCCACTGACACTGACATGCCTTTCTCTTCTCTGGGACCACTGCATTTGAGCACAGGAAAGTGTTGAGTTTCTTCTCACCTTCGTTTTCCTCTGCCAAGATTTCTTTTAAACGTCTCCTCACAGACCAGAGTTGGATGTTACCTTAGGGGAGAGGCCTTTCTGGCAGTCTCCCTCCTCTCTCTTTCCAGTCACTTTCTATCACATCATCTTGTTGGCTTCCTCCATGGCAAGGGCCACCATCTTTAATGACCAGTCTTGCTTTTTATTTGCATATCAATGTACAGAAGCTCTTCTCACAGCAATAATGGAGCTGCTGTTCAGCACGAGCCTGTCTGACTTATTTACCATTTTACTGCCAGCACCTAGCACAGCACCTGACACGCAGTAAATATTCAATAAGTGTTCGTTGAAAGAAAGAATGAAGAGTTCGATAATTCTGTCACTCTTACTCATACATTGTGAAATACTTTTAGAGAGGGGAGAAAAAAAGAGTAGAATGAAAACTAGCTTGCTGTGAGTTGCACATAAATTGGATAGGCCCTCAGGAGCAGTCATTTTTGCATATTTTTTGCACCATCTCAGCCCTGTTCTAGACGTTGAAAATATCATCCGAGCATCACATTCTCCACTTTCATGGAGCTTATAGAAAGTATTAGCAAATGAGGTTATCCTAGCAAGTGTCAAGTGGTATGAAGGACTTCTTACTGACAAAATGCTCAAGAATGCTAATGGGTTGCTGCAGAGTGCAGGAACCCTTCACAGGGGTGGAAGCATTTATAAAAGGTCCCA
The DNA here is from genome assembly GCA_004026965.1 of Petromus typicus. NCBI lineage: Eukaryota > Metazoa > Chordata > Mammalia > Rodentia > Petromuridae > Petromus > Petromus typicus. The sequence continues at coordinate 5,072 of PVIR01021396.1, forward strand.
GGGAGTGAGCCATATATAAGAATCTTGTGTATATGAAATGTATTTTCAAAGTCACTCCTCCAGAAGATGCTATTTAAATTTTAATTATAAGCCACTTAAATTAGATTCTATTTTGTTCCCTAATAGTGATTAGCACTGTCTTGGATAATTAACATAATTAACAGCTCTTAGATTTAGAAGAGGGAATAACTTAATTATATGTCTGACCTTGAATATTGAGTTTAAGGAAAGAAAGGGGTTGGATTCAGCTGGATAATCGAGACAGATGTAGATCAAGCTGGATCTAGTGGTGAAGAGATCTACTGGGCAGGTGGGAAATGGATTTCCTGAAGAGAAGGAGGATTCTTAGGCTTATCATTGTCAATTCTTCAACTTCAGATGTCCAGACAATTGTTCCTAGGATGCTGTGGTTTGAGAATCCCTTGAAGTGTTCATGTGGTGGTGTTGGGAGACTGAAGGAGGGTTATTTGCAAGTAGGTCATCAAGGGCATGGCTCTCAGAAGGGGTTGATATAGTTCTTTTGGGACTGTAGTTAAATCTCACAAGAAGGCTGCTACACAAGAGCAAGCTTGGGTCCTCTCCCTTCTCTGTTTCTCTATGTAATAACTTCCATCTGCATCACTCATACTATGGTGGTTCCTGTCATGATAGGATATAGTCGGGAGCCCACTATATAGTAAGTTTTTATTGGAAAGATAATATCATACTCCACATTTGGCTTTGAATAGAAGCTTACCAAAAGACTTCTTGGTTGATATTCTTGCATGTGACCTATGTGCTCAAAACTAGAAAGTGAGCGGCCTAAGCCATAATGCCTGGAAACCTAGGCCAATTCCAAGGCACCCTAGAAAGTTAGTACTTGGAAAGGAAAAAGAATGAGGTGGATTTTAGTAGAAGGTGTCTTTAATAGAAGGTGAGTTTTCCACATAAGTGCCTGCATTTGTGATTCCTCTTTCTTTTTTTCTTCCTTCCTTTCTTTCTTTCTTTCTTTCTTTCTGCTGGGGATTGAACTTGGGCCCTTGTACTTCCTAGGTAGGCACGGTATGATATCTGGAAGGTGGGAACTTGAGTGTCAAAATTTAGGATAACCTAATGATCATAGCAATAAGACAGTCCATATTGAGACTATTTCCACACCACACACTTGATTTGTGTTATCTCATTTAATTCTCACAGTAAGTGTTGAGATAGGTGGTGCTTTTATTTCTACATTACAGCCGAAGAAATAAAGCCTAAGACTGATGAAGTCATTCATGCAGTGTCCCACAAATTTAATTTGTGTGAAATGATTTCCAACTAGGTCTGTCTAACCTCAAAGTTATTTTGTTTCCACCCAAATTCATCCTGTTTGTTCAGGAATGTGTCCAAAAAGATTTGGCCACCATCGTTTTGCTTCCCAAGAAGTATCACTGAGGACATGACTTTTAGCTTTTACTTACAAGAGAGAATATATGGTACTTATCTTTAAGTGTCTAACTTGTTTCATCTAATTTCCTTTTGTTCCATTCATTTTGCTGCAAATGATAGCATGTCATTCTTTTTATGGCTGAAAAATATTAAATTGCTTTATCTATCTATCCTCTATCAATATGTCTATCTGTCAATCTGTCTAATCTGTCATCTAACTCATATTTTGTTTGTCCACTGATTGACGCTTAGATTGTTTTCTTATCAAGTTACTGTGATAGTGCTGTGGTAGGGATAGGTATGCAAACAAATCACTTTAGGCTGGTGATTTCATTTCCTTTGAATAGATAACCAGACGAGGAATATCTAGATCTAGTTTTAGTTTTCTAGGAACCTCTGTATTACTCTCCATGATAGCTATCGTAATTTACCTTCTCACCAACCATGTATGTGGACTCAGTTTTTTTCACATCCTCTCCAACATTTGTTACCGTTAATCTTTTTGTTAGTAGATATTCTTAGTGGAGTGAGAAGGCATCGCACTTTTATCTGCCATTCCCTGATGATGAGTAATGCTAAACAGTTTTTCATGTTCAGTGGCCACTCCATATAGATGAGGGATGGTCACCTTTAAGTTGGAGGATTTGTGCTTTCTTGTTGCTGAGTCTTTTGAGTTTCTGATTCAGGATGATATCCTTTGTCAGCTGAATAATTTGCAATATTTTGTCATCATTCTGTAGTTTGTCTCTTCACTCTGTTGATTGTTTCCTTTGTGGCGCAGATGCTTCTAATATTGATTTGAAGATAAAATAGAGATTATAAAAGTCTGGGCAGGATAGGAGTGCCAGAGGATAGAGGATGATTAAGTAACGGGTATCAAAACAAAGTTAGATAGAATAAGTACTAATATTCTATAGCATGGTGGGAGGTAATGATAGTTCACAATATTTATCAATGACCAAATGGAAATGGCAACATTACATATCCTAATTTGATCAGTACACATTGTATATATGTATGGAAATATCACACTGTACCTTCAAAATATGTACAATTAATACAGGCTAACTAAAAAATTACAAAAGATGTTTAAAGAGAAGGATATGCTGTCTACCCCAATTTCATTATTACATATTCTAAATAAGTAATTACATTGTATCTCATAAGTCTGTACAATTAAAAGTACAACAGAATAACAGTTTTAAAGTTTCAGTGCCTGGCCCAGACTGTGTTACTAGTTATGTGACCTGGGGAAAAATCTTTCATACTCTTTGAACTTTGGGTGTACATGTGTGAACTGGAGGAAAAGAACACATACTTCATCGATTTTCCCTAGGGTTAAATGAGGGTACACCCAAAAAGTGATTAGTAGAATCACTGGAAAATAGCAAGGACTCAACAAAAGTTAACATTTGTCCCCTGGCATTTGTGCCAACATAAGTGAACCTGGAGGGCATTATGCTAAATGCAGTAAAGCAGATATAGGAGGACAAATATTCCCTGATACTGTAAACGACTGTTTAGGTAGTGTAGGAATAGGTAGCTATCTGGAGAAGCCTGAGGTAGAGTCCCAGGTCAGCCACGCTGATAAGAATTATAATAAGAATATGCAATAAAGTTGAGACTTTAGCCCTCACAGGACTTTTTCAGGCAGATGGGAAAGGAGCACCTTCCTACATTCGAAGATGGATTGCGACCTCCCTACACCCAGGGGTCAGTTTTCAAGGACTCAGAAATGTGAGAATAGTTGATTTCCTTTCCATTCTCCACACTGAATAACTGGGTAGGAGAGCTTGAGTTCCAGTTTGTTATTTTACACTCGTGCAGCAACCTGTGCTTGGTGACTGTGGGACAACTCAGTAGATTCCCGTACTCTGCCTGTCCATCAAATGTTCTGGACCCAGGAGTGGGCACATAGAGACCCCCACGGGGCCCAGCTGAGAGCTCTTCCTCTCCTCTTTTGCAATAAACACTCTCATAACTTCTTCCCCTTTGTCTTACTTTTCATTCTTCAACTTTGTGAGGCAAAGGTTTTTTTTTTTTTTTTTTTTTTTAAAGATGGTTTGTAGAGTTAGCTATTTCAGTACCACTTATATGAAGAATCTAAATAGAATCGGAGAGCAGGATGGTGGTTTGTGGGACTGGAGGAAGGGAAAATAAGGATATTTTAGTTTAAGAAGAAAGTTTTTAGGTATTGAGACAAATCCTAAAGATCTACTGTACAGCATGGAGCCCATCACTAATAATACTACATTAGGTATTTAAAAATTTTACTATGAAGGTAGATCTTATGTTATATGTTCTTTCCACAAGTTCTCAATACTTTTAATATTAATTCTCAGTAATGTCTCTCATGGGGCCCTCCATTTATTTTTCTTTTATTAATTTTATATTTTATTAGTACATATTTGCAGAACATAGTACTTACATTTATTGTTAGGAGTTTGTACATGTACATAACACAGTTTAATTCTTACTTTTTGTCCCTTTTCCCCTACAGCCCTCCTTACTGATCAGTCAGTTATTTTTGTTTGATGTGTTGGAAATTCATGAAGGCATGAATTTGCGTGACTCTACTTTTAGACTTTGACTGTTTTCAGGCCTTTGAGCAGACATTTTTCATATTTGCCCTTCTATTTATCTTTCTATTTTGCTTGTACATCTCTGCATATCTTTGAAGGGTTCACTTTGCCCCAGCCTCTCTATTCCTATAGAAGAGTGGATTAGGATTCATAAAGCTTACGTTGAGCTCTGGACCTGTTACTTACTAACTGTATTGTCATAAGTCAGGCAGTTATTGTCTGTAAAGCAAAACTAATAATGAGTTGTCAGGCTGCTAAAACAACCTAGATATCAGTTTACTCAGGATTTTCCATATACAAATTAATATATTTCCCATTGTGAAAGGTGTGGGGTCAGAGGTGAGAAGTTTGTGTATAAAAGAGAGAGAACTCCTTCTACAAGTATATGTATATAGGGAAGATATTCCAAAAACGTGGACATGGATATTATTCTTTAATAAATGGATTTTAGAGCTTTTATTAAGAGGTTTTTGATGTCTTTCACTTTAATTATCTCAAAAAGTCTCGCCATGTACTTTCCCCTTTTCATAAGGTAGAATCTATTAATGTAATTTGTTGCAATTAATTCTTTTGGCTTTTTCTACAGAGCTCTGGGGATAACACTTTTTCTTGGAGATCTCGGTAGAGCAAATTAATCTACATTCAAGCAAAATTAGAGATTCAATTACGTGATAACCTTTAAAAGAATAATTATGTTCTTAATGCCTTTGTGGTTGGAGCTGATTTCTGAGTATTCCTGTCCAGGAGTACTGTGGCCTCTAACTGTGTACTTGAGGTTGGCAGTGACTCTCCTTTGTGACAGGAAGTTTTCATGATCTGGAATGCATGCCAACAGTGTACTGGAAGACAATGGGGTACTGACATGCTTAAAATATTGAGAGTTAGATATTTCAGATGATGAGCTAAGAATGGTGACTATAGGGACAGTTATTGCTGTAATACTGAAACAAGAGAAGGACCCACTTATCAACCATCTTTGTAAAACCTGTCATGTACTACGTACCAGGAAATATTAAGTACTATATCATTTTATTGACTCCTCAGTGTTTGTATCATTTCATAAATGAGAAACTGAGGCTCAGAAATGCTGTTTGTGTACCTTGTACAATGTGGAATTCATAAGGGAACGATTGGAATAAAGATGTCTGACTTCAAAGCTCATGTTATTTTCAGTAGGATCTGCTACTTTGAGGTAGAGGAAACAGGTTCACTAGGGTGTGAGATTAGAGAAGATGTGAGAGGAAAGTTCTGGAAACACAGCAACATGAATCTAGCTTTATTTTCCTTTCAGTTTCCTTTATTTTTGAGACCACTAAGTAGGGCCTAGATGTTGTTGAATAGAAATGAGGCCAGGATTGTGTGGGAGCCCCTTTGGGGAGAAATGGCACAGTACTGTCTGAGCTGGGAATTGGATGAGTGGGTGCAGTGACAGAGATCTGTGAAGCAGAGATTGTAAAACAGGGACCCTGGAAAGAGCCTGGCCCAAAGAGATTATGCTTTCTGGGAAAAAGTCTGGTGTTCTGCATATGTATGTCCAGGTCTCCATAACTGAGATGTCAAGTAGCAAAAATATGGTTTACTTTTTCCTTGAAGGAAAAGGGTGCTTCCTATAGAGGATCACTTGGTCTGTTTGTGAACTAATATAAAGTGAGATTGGAATAACTGCATCACCCAAGTCTTGGTAACCGTGCAGTATAAAGAGATATCCAAACCAGAGATAGTAAGAATCCAGTACAGCACAGCCACAAACAGATTTGAAGTGTAGCAGACATCTCTGCCTCGTATTAACAGGCCGTAAGTGGCACAAGCTTCTTGCCCTGCCATAATTTCACTGTATTGCATTAGAAGTAGCAAGGCCTTGCTGAGTCACTTCCCCTCAAGGTCACCTTGACTCCAACTAAATTCTTCTCTGAATTATCTATTTGTTCTTTTCAGTAGAGATATGCTATTGTCTGTCTTCTACAGTCCTACTTGTGATAGTTGCTGTCGCCAGATTTCTCCTCCTGTCTCTTTCCTGTGCTTGTAATGAATGAATACTGGATATACTTGGTGCCTTTTGTCTTTGCTGCCCAGAGCACTTTAGGTCAGCCCCCAAAACCAGTCTTCTCTCAGGTTTCTGTGTTTTTGTCTTTGCTACCTCTTTCATTCTCAGCTTGTGTTATATTGTCTCAGGAGATCAAGGTCCACTGCAAGGGTCATCAATAATGTTCCTTATAATGAAGGAGTTGAATGACAATTGGGACAGAAAATAGGTGCATTTAAAGAGATTCAAGGGCAGTGTGCAGGACTTTCTGGAGCTAAAAAATGTTCTTAATGCGTAGACAAATAAAAGCAAAGGCAAACACTATTAAGATAGAAATTACTGATCTAAAGGTGCTATTGGAAGAAATTTCTTGCATAGTGTAAAAAGAAGGTAAAGAAAGAAAAACAGTCTAGAGTTTGATGGGCATTTGGGTTGTTTCCAAGATTTGGCTATCACAAACTGAGCTGCTATAAACATGGGTGCACATATGTCACTGTGATATGAATCTTTTAATTATTTTGTGTATATTTCTAGCAGGGGAATATTAGGGTTAAATGGGACCTCTAATTCTAGTTTCCTGAGGAATATAGGGGCCAGGGGGTTGTAGGTTGGGTATGGGAATGGGAAAAAAATGAGAATTAAGCTGTGTCATTTACTGGTACAAATTCTCAGTGTTGAGTGTGATCATAATGTGTATATATAATATGCCAATAAAGATTCAAATAAAAAAGAAAAAAAACAGGAAAAATAGAATAGTTTTTGTGAAACCTCAGATGAAAGTAATAAGAGCTCTGTGTAATGAAAATTTATGATTCATAGAAAGCATATGTTTTATAGGATACCTAAAACTATAAAGAATTCCAGAAAATTCCAAAAAACTTATACAGTAATATTAAAAGTTGTCCATATTATGTTTTCATAATTGTATAACAATATCAGATAATTTAAAAAAGAACATTACTAACAGTTTATACATATGCATGATTATGTGTTTACTTATGATGTTTATAAAAATCAGTAACAGACAAAACATTTGCCTATCTAAAAATGTAGCGATTTTACAGTTTATGTTCTTCAATCATGATTTAATTTATTGAAAAAATAATAAAAAGATGTCCAAAAACTTACTTAGAATATTAAGAATGGTATCAGACAATGATAAAAGAGGGAACCATTGCAGTGTAATTAGCAGTCAGTGTGCAAGAGACTGATCACTTAATATCCATTCCTGAGAGAATTTCCTGTCAGTTTCCTGATACTGATTTAACACATTACCTCACAAAATGGCTTAAAAGAACAGATATCCTGGGTCACAGTTTATAGTCCAGCAGTCCAACTTCAAGATGGCGGTAGGGCCAGCGTCCCACCTAACTCTCTAAGAAAGCCTTCCTTCCATTTCTAGTTCCGGCAGCACCAGGCACCCTTGGAATGTCAGTTTCCTGCCTTCTTTGCACATGACCATCACTCCCCCAAGTCTGTATGTGACTCCTTCCTCTACCCTCACTCAATATGACCTCATCTCAGTGATACCAGCAAAAACATTATTTCTAAATAAGGTCATATTTTCAAGTGCAAGAGTTTAGGGCTTAAATATATATTGAATACAATTTGACTCACAATACAGGTGAGTGAACATCATATTTAGAGAAAAAATTTTAGCCTTATTTTCATTAGTAAAGAAAAAAAAAAACCTCACCAAAGTACACATCTTTACATTGATAAAAATGACAATGGACTGAACTAAAGAACTTGAGAAAAGGGGACAATTAATATAAAATTAGAGAAAAATTAAATATGAAACAAAAAGGATAAAGAATATGTTTAAAACCTTGTTATTTTAAAAGGATCAGATAAGGGCCCAGATTTAGCTCAGTGACACAGTGCCTGTCTGGCAAGCGTGAGGTCCGGAGTTTGATTTCCGGTACACAGACACACAAATACACACATACACAATTCAGATAAAGAACCAAATTTATCCTTATTAAATGTAGGAGAAGTAGAACAAGAAAAAACACAGAATTTCAAATCAGAAAAAGCCACAGACACAGACACTGAGGAGATTTCTTATGTAGTTGCAATTAGATTTATAAGATTAAGAATTATGGGAACATCTTGAAAATCCAGTATGAAAGTTAGCATTCTAAAACCCATTGGCAGATTTGTCCATCTCCTTGCTTTTGTATGGCTTACAAGTGAAAAATGGTGTTTACATTTGTGACACATTAGAAACTAACATAAAGTAGTGTAGGGGGATATATCTCAGCGTAGTTGCCTCATACAAGCAAACTGTGGGTTCATTCTTAAGTACCACCCCCCTATATATCCACAATTTGTGAGAAGTAAAAATTATTTAAAATTCAAAATAAATGAAGTTGTATGGAAACACAGCCATGCCTGTTCATTTATGTAATGTCTATTTCTATTTGTGCAATCTGATAATAAAGTTAAGCAATTGCAGTGGACTCTGACCAATAAAGTCTAAATTATCTGTCCCATTATAAAAAATATAATAGCCTTAATCAGCAGGAAATAGAAAAATTTTTAGCACAATATAACTGATTTTTAGAAAACTTGAATGGACCAATTAAAATGGAAAGATGATTTAAAAATCTGCTTTTGAAAACCACACCAGAATAGTAGATCTTATGAATGAGTTTTATTTAAAATATTATAGAACAGGTATTTAACATTTTTTACTTAAGCTATTCTGGACCATTGAAAAAATTTAATAAAAATTTTCAATCCATTTTATGAATACAGTAGTTTTGATAGTAACACCTAGTAAAATAGTTTAAAAGATTATGTTAATATTCCTTATAAAAATAATGCAAAATGTTAAATGAAATATTAGCAAATAAAGTAGTAATATATCTCTAAAAATATATCAGATAATCAAAGACATTTTCTATGAATGCAAAGATTATTAACTAGAAAATTTACTAATACATTATAAGAAGAAAAGGCATGATATCCTATTATATAGAATTTGATAAGCCATTGGAATTTGTATTAACAGCAGAAATGGTATTGTTCATTATGATTATGGTTTGATATTGTCTTGGGATAATTTCAGTGCAATTAATGAATGCAATAAAAAGAATATCAAATAACTTTTAAAATATCATAAAATAATTAGGATAATGTCTCATAGTCTAACTATATTATGTGTTCCTTGATAACCAGAGATATTGTAAAACTATTAACAATGGTAAGAAAATTTGAGTAGTTGGATGAGCATAGACATAAGTAATTGTGCTCTATTTTATCAATAATCATCTCAAGGAAAAAGCAAGATTTATTCACAATAAATCAAAAACTATAAAATGTGTATAAGCACAGAATTAAAGATTTCATAAATTTAGGTAGATATATGTATGTCTTAATGAAATGTTAACTTTCTTTGACTATATACAATAGCTTTGGTAAATGGCATACACAAAATAATAGATGAAGTCTTTCAAAAATAATTTTGACACTAATGAAAGACAAGAGATTAATATTCTAATATAACTGGTGCTTTTAGAAAGGCAAGTGTGTCAGAAAAGACTGACAATAACAAACAAGAAAACAGCTTATATCAAGCATGGGCCTAGAATATGAATACAGATTTATAATATGCACATGAAAGGCAGGTCAAATCCAATTGAAGTCAGGAGAGTTCAAACTAAAATAATCAGATATTACTTCTCAGTATTCAAATGAAAAGTTTTCCAAAATAACATTTATTGTTGTTTGAGATGCAAGACATTGGTACTTATTATGCTGGGAATGTCAATATTATAGTTCTTTTAAAAAGTCATGTAACAACATTTATTAAATTAAAAAATACGCAGAGCCTTTGAGCCCCCAAATCCCCATAAGAAATCAATACTGACCATTAAAACCACCACCATTTAAGCAAAGATATCCAAAGTTATTCATTGCCACACTTGTAGGTGGTGAAACATTTGGGAACTGGCCATACATAGTATTGACGGGTCACACAGTAGACTAGTACTCAGTTTTTGCAAAGCATGGATTAAAGCTCTGCTGTCTTTTAATGTGGAAGACTTGAAGAAGTAGGGCAGTATGGGCCACGGTCAGGCATTGAGTGCATGCCCTTGAAGGGGATTGTGGATCCTCAGGCCCTTCTTGTCCCTGATGGGAAGTTTGCTCTGCATTTTCATCAGCACCCAGTGAGTTCACCCAGTGTTGTACTGGAATCCCCAGAATCATGAACTAAATGAACCTTCCTTTTGTAAGTTAGTTATCAGAGGTTTTTTGGTTACAGCATGTAAAGCTGACTAGCACTATGTCATATTTTTATTGGGGGAACATATGAGATAATACTGATCTAAGGGTGTTCACTAGACTACTGCAAAAACAAATTTGGTTGTTATATTTCCTGAGCCCTAACCATCAGAATAGGAGAAGTTTTGCAGGGCCCTAACAAGTTATCATCCTATTTAGTGGATGTGATCTAAGCTGGATCCGCAGATGCTCGATGAAAATATGTCATTATTGATAAAGATAATTGGAAGAAAGATGAAGCAATCTTTTGGTGGATTTCTGTAATGCTAAATTCAAAAGTAAGATAGAAAACACTTATTTCTCCCTAATACTTCTACTGTCAGGCATTGTGCTTGCATGCTTGATCAAATGTCACCTTTTATAGAGTTCCATGAAATATATCATGTATCTCCATTTTACATCTCAGGAAATTGAGTCTCAGAAAGATCAAGTGATATGTCTAAAGTGGAGATTAGAACACAACCGAAAGACTGTACCCTTAACAGTGGTCTACTTTTAAATTATGCTGCGAGCATTCTTTATGTGCCAGGGCCTCCCTCCCTATGTCATGTGCAATCAAGATTCATCTCGAGGACTATGATGGAAACCAGAGAAGCAGCCCTTGGGAGACTTGTCTTTGTTGTTGGCAGTGGCCTGAAGTTACTATAAGACAGCAGTGATTCAGAAAGAAAAGAACTGGAAAGAGCTGGCTATAAAATATGGGAAAGGGAAGATGATCTGGAGCGCTGTTTGTTTTTGACCTCCTGCAGAAGGTCACCTCAGACTCTGCTCTTGGACTCCAAGCTGATGAGTCATTCCAGTTAAGGGAAGAGAGCAGTGTGCCAACCCGGGTGGACTCACTTCATGCATGGTGCTCCACAGTCACCTATAGACCTTGAGCAATTGCTGCTATTCACTTTTGCTTTGCAAACCTCACATACATTTTCTCTGTGATCGACTCTAACCCAAGACCATGCAGAGTTGGAGATTCTGGAAAACAGTTCTGGTTTGACTAAATTGGTCAAAAATACCACAGTAGAAACTGTTTCTTTTTTAATGCTCAGTTTAGAGGTATACTTTACAAATATAAATTATATAAATGTAAATATATAATGTGAGGTTTTCATCTATGCATACATTACCAACTGAAATCATAAGCAAATTAATTTATTCTTACATAATTATTGTTATGAGAATATTTAAGATCTATTATATTAGAAAATTTCAAATATGTAATACAATATTATTAACTGTAGTCATTATACTCTATTAGATCTTCAGGAAGTGCTTTTCTCAACTTTTTCATCCCCTGGACCAGAACTTCCCATCCAGTCCTTGGTGGTTGGATTAGATGCTTGCTGATTCACTTTTTCCTTTTGTACACCCTGGGTTGGGCCTTAGACATCATGGGAAGCCACCTCTACCCTTAGCAATCTCATGCATTTTCCTTTGTGTGCTGTGACTTGAAGGCTGGGCCTGATACTGTAGTTTCTGGGACAGGACTCATCTCATGGGGGTGAACTTTGTTGATCTCTGGAAATGAACCTAAGAGAGGAACCAGGTGAACTGATGTGCATCTAGTTAGCATGAGAGATCCTGGCTGGAGCCAGTGGAGGGAAAAGTCTTCATTGACACTGTCAGGCTCCCAGGTGGCGGCGAGGTGTCTTGGATTTGATTTGTGTTTTATAAACATTTTTCTTGTCTGTCAATTCTCCAAATGGAGCTCAACTCTTCTCTGTGGCAGCTGAGGCGTAAGAGCCCCAATGAATATGTCAGAGTGCAGGCGAAAGCTCTGTGCCAATATGGGCATAAAAGGCAGAAAAGAAAGGGCTTTGCTCTTATCACAGAACCTGGATAGTACTGAGAAGGGAAAAATACCACACAGAGGAACATGAAATGGAAAATTCCCCCCTTTTCCTAGAGCTTTAGCTGAGCCCTGTGGCTGAGGGTTTGGGTTGATAAATGCTCACACGCTCTAAAATTTGTCAATCACATCTACACAAGCCTTGCTAAGTGATGACCTCCAGTGCCCATCTCTTTAGACATGTGTCCTGGAAAAAAGTCATTATGATAAAATAAAAAAAGTTTTCTTAGTTTCTCTTAGGTGTCCCAGAAGCAGACCCTCCACCTCCAACCATAGCTATTTCAAGTTAATAATTAAGGTAGTGCTTGAAGGGGCAACCAGCCAGGAAGTGGGAGGCTGGACAGGGAAGAGGAAGACAGAAGTGAGGTTGTATTTGAGGTGAAGTCCCTAGACCATGCACATTCTTGCAGAACTGATGTGTGAATAACACCTTAGAATTTGTTCTTCCTCCAGGTAGAAGAGCAGGAATTCTGCATTTTACTTCTACACAGGACCTGCTTTTAACTCTTGGTGCATATTGTGAGGCTCTGACAATGGCACATCTGAGCATTAGTAGCAAAGTATTGCTTAACACTGACAGATAGTTAAACCTTTTCAAGATCAGAATTGTTTTTTTATTTTATTTTTAAAATTTATTTATTTTAAAAATCTTTATTGATACATTACATATACGCATCATGATTGCACTCCATAATGGGGATTTGTACCAGTATAAGACACAACTTAATTCTCATTTTTTCCCATAGCCCTACCCACCCTACCGCCCCCCCAAGATCAGAATTGTATCTCCCTCTTTGAAATGTTGAGATTAAATAAGATAACACACATGAAATACCTAGGAGAGTACAAAGCAAGTGCTCAACACACTGACATACGTTAATTTCTCAGGCCTAATTCTAGCTCTTTGTCCTGCCTGCTTACTTGTTCCTTAGTTTTAGCCTTCTGTGTGGAGTAGCTGCAGGCTTGAGGTGCAGAAAAAGAGGAAAAGAGAGAGGGAGGAAAGTTAGGATAAGGGGCATGCCTATGTAGTAGTTTAATCTAAAAAAAAAACCTAAGCAAACCAACCAAAGTGAGCTAAACCAACCAGAAAGTCTTCAGAGAATACTGGTAGATATTTGAGGACATTGCAATGAGAATAGCAGAGCACTTCTTTGAGAATAAGAATATTGGAGTAAATCATGGGCGTATTCAAAGGGGTTGAAGCAAGGAGAAGTTTCTAAGGGCAAAAATGCAGATTACATCAGAGCTTTCGGAACAATAGTTCTGCTCACAGTGATTAATAGTAGGGGTGGCGTCAGTCCGAGGTTGAACAGACCGTTGCTCGGCAGTCGTCCTTGTAGAAGTACTTTTAGTACAAGGTTGCAGCAGCTTCTGTGCAAGCTTGTGGTTTGGGGAAAGTCCTTTGTGATAGTTGCTATCAACCAATCATGTGTAAGAGTCCTTCCTCCATTACCTCTTGAGTTTGTTTACTCTTTTGGATAGGTTTGACCCAGAAGACTCCATTTTGATTCTGACAACTTTCAGGTTTCTTTCACAAGGTCTAGGACAAAGGAGAGGAAGAGAAGGCAAGGAATTAGCTGGGCTAAAAATGTCATAAAGTATGGATTATGCTTCGGAGCATTAAGTATTAGTCATCTGACTTTCCCCTTTTGCACTTTATTTTCTACCCAGTAACACCACATTCTGATTTAAGTTTTTAAATTGAATGAATCATCCCATTATCCTTGAGAACTGCTTCAGGGACAGAAAGTATTATCCTCATTTCCCTAGTGAGAATCTGATAAACAGAGAAGTGAAGTAATAAATGGTACAAGGTCACAAAGCCAGACACAGTGTTTGTGGTCAGCAGCTGGCCTGCAGGGATTGCCACTTCGCCAGGATCAGGATGCGGGTTATGTTGAGAGGTGAACAACAAAGAAAGCTCATACATGTGGAGGACCTGAGGGTAAAGCATGCTGGGTGACCACCTACCTTATGCTAAGTACTCTGAGAAGCATTTATTTTAGTATTTTGCCAAACTCTCACAGAAACTACTATATGATTAACATATGAATTTATTAACATATGAATCATGTTGGTACTGTAGCCTCAACTTACGGATGAGGAAACTGAGGCTGAGAGAGATTTCAAATGGTGGGTCTTCTTGATTCCACAATTTCTGTTGTTCCCATTACGTTAGGGAGCTCCTGGCTACTTGTTCCTTGTTTGTATTTCATAAGGATCTTGAAGGTGGGGCGTCCTCACGGATGACTCTGTTCAAAGCTGCCCCATCTCTAGGAACTCCTCAGCCCACTTTGTAGTAATCACATGTTCCCATTCATGACTGTCTATTACTCTTTCCTGTTCTCTTTTCTTGTCTTCCTCCCAGACTTGAGAACTAGAGGGTCAGGACTGAAGTTTCCAGGGATGATGAACTCTACCATAGTGAAGTCCTTAGTCAGTGGTTATTTGCTGCATAATGCAGTTCATGCCTGTAGATGTTTATTGATGTGTGCTCATGCCAGTACCCTATTAGATTTATTTATGTCTGGAACCTGGAAAACCTACTAGCTCTATTCTGGTGCATAGCTTGAGTCAAAGAAAGAAGTATTCCATTATTAATAATGATGATGGTACTAAATAATGATGATAATAATAGCAGTAAAATGACTGCTGTGGAGTGAACACAGTGCTTCACACATGCCTGATTTACTCTTTAGAATAAAAGCAGGTAATAATTATACTTATTTTTTTAACTGTGCAGATGAAGAAACAGGGAGTCAGGGAGTTGTACAGAACCACACACCTTATAAGAGGAAAAGCTGGGACTTGAAACTCTGTGTGTCAGAGTCCAAAACCTCTTTTAAAAATCATTTATTTTCTATTAGTTGGTATCTGCTGTAAAACAAAACTTTACATATGAGGATATCCTCAAGGTATGCCCATTTAAGTATAAATGATTCAAACTTACCATTTTTTATGGCAGAGTAATACTCCATTCCGTAGAAGAACCACAGCTTTTTTATCCAGTCTCCAGTTGATGCACACTTGGGTTGTTTCCAAGATGCAGCAATCACAAACTGGGCTGCTATAAACATGGGTGCACATATGTCACTGTGATATGAGTCTTTTAATTCTTGTGTGTATATACCTAGCAGGGCAACAGGGCACAGATAGGTACATATCGCATCTTTTCTCTGGTATGAGAAAATAAAGATGTAAATGAGTTCTAGAATTGTATGTTATATATTGGGAAATAGAAAATGCTCAATGTAAAATAGGGTGAAGGGGGAAAAATGATGAGATTGTAACAAAAAAGTAAGGAAACAAATTTTATGTATATGGGGGGTGGTAGGGTGGATAGGGTTATGGGAAAAAATGAGAATTAAGTTGTGTCTTATACTGGTACAAATCCCCATTATGGAGTGCAATCATGATGCATATATGTAATGTACCAATAAAGATTAAAAAATTAAAAAAAAGTTACAAAGTTTAGGGACTTAAAATAGTGACCATCTTGCTAAGTGCACGATTTTGTGTTCCTGCTGGGACGGTTTAGGGGATCTGTACCTGCCATGTGTTCGCCTGTCTGTGGTCTGAGTTCATGGCTTTGCTTAGCTCCTCAGGGTTGGTTGGCTCCTGACTGCAGTGCCTGGTTCTCCTCTGCTGGCTTCTCTGTAGTTGCTCGACTTGTTCACATGATGATCTCAGAATTCTAGCCCTAGAAAGAGAGCAAACTGCAACATGCTGTCGATTCTCTCTTTCCCCCTTCTTTCTCTGTTAATCATTGGGCTTCTGCAGGCAGCAGGTTACGTGGTCAACCCAGATTCAGAGTGGAACACTTCACTCCACCTCTTCATGGGAGAGGAGGCCTTTGCAGCCATTTTTGCTCTATATCTAGAGTCTGCTAATAAACCTAGTGACAAAGGGAGCTTTGCAAACTGAAAGATGGCAGAAAATTTTGAGAACTGCTAGTAAATAGAGAGGCAGCCAATTTCATTGGCCTCCACAGTGCTCTGGGAGGCAGAGTTTGGGATTTCCCTCAAGGGCATGAGATTTCTTTGGAAAGGAGCTGTTGCAGAGCTTGGGCCTCCTTGAGCGTGGGGCAAGTTCAGTGGTTGGAAGCTCTGAGGCTGCAACTTAGCCCTCCAGACTCCTCATTTTTCTCTGCATGAGAATTTGCATCGTCTCTGTCTCACTGTATTATTGCCCCATGCTTCGGTTCCAAAGGTTCTGGCAGAGCTGGAAGCCCACCTGGGCATCTGTGCCAGAATAAACAAACAAAAATTAACTTAATTGCCAGTAAGTACCAAGCATAGCTCAGTGTGGTTTCGTTTTACTGTGGGCACTTTATAACCTTGGAACTCAGCATATTTTATTTTGTCAAATTTGGAAAAGCGCCTCCTACAGAGATGTTTTTCATGATTCCATTTATTCCAGCTTTTAATGGGGTGTCTTAGATGCTTCTGTAAGTGAGCATGGGTAGGACATGGAAGGGTTTGTTTGGACTTCAGGCTCTAATGGCACCTCGGCTCCTCTACTATGGACTCTGGGTCCACTTAGCACTTTCCTTCCACATAGACAAATAGTCCGTGCCAGACTGAATTTAAGTCTGGCCTCAACAACTTACTCTGTGCTTGAGCAAAATCACCTAAGTACTGTTGTTTGGATTTGTTCATCAGTAAATGACAATGGTAATAGTAACTCATAGTAATAAGTCAAAGGGTTTTTGCGAGGATTATTAAAGTGTATAAAGTACTCAGACCAGGGCCAGGCAGATAGTAAGGCTAATTAAATGTAGCCATCATTATTAATAACAATAAAAACTCTCACTATACTCTGAAGAGGTTTCAGCGGCAAGTAGCAGACCAGCATTATTTCAGAGAACTCGTTAGATGTATAGATACTTGTGTCCTTCTCCTAAGAGATGCTGATTAAAGATGCTCAAGAATCCATAAATTTTATCAGGGATAATTTTAAAGCAGCTAATGTCCAGAGAAGCATGTTGGAATCATTACTTACCCTGTAAAACTTGGCACATTTTTCTTAAACACTGAATACATGGGAGCATTGAGATTGCAGTCTCTTAGGAAAGGCGTATGGAAAGCACCTCTACCTCTTCCTACAGATCTTGTACACAAAATACACACATCCCTTGTGCATGAAAAAGTTCCAGCTTCTGTTTCTGCCTTCACAGGGTTTTGTGTCTGTATTAATTCACTTTTCTTTGTGACAGTGATCTACCCAAGACAGATCACTTTATAAAGGGAAGATGTGTATTTATCACACCTCTGGGGGTTTGGAGGCACGGGATGTTCATCAGTATGAGGGAACCACCCATGTGACCTAAGGACCACCCACGAATCCCCTTTAAAGATCCTCACTATCTTCTCATGCTGCCACCAGCTGGACAAAGTCTCTAATCACACTGGGTTGTTAGAAGAATTCCAGCCATGTCCTAACCATAGTGACCTCCTTCCTAGAAGAATGCGCTAATGAAGAAATTGATGTCTGTAACTGCTACTACTAATAGCTTACTGTACTGAATACTCACTGGATGCTGAGACTTATGCTCAGAATTGACTTAGTGTATTAGTCCCTTTCCCACTGTGGGACAAAATGCTCAATACACATAATATAAGAGTAGAGGTTTATTTTGGCTCATAGTGTCAGAGGATTCAGTACATATCTCTCTGGCTCCAGTGCAGAGATGGCATGGTGGAAGAGCCTAGTGAAGTACAGGTTCTCATCTCATGATGCTCGGCATGGACAGAAAGCTCTGCAATTACATAAACTTTCCCCCTTTATCTCTGGATATTAAATATTTTGTCTTACCAAGAGTAAAGCAGCTAGCATAATTGGTACCATTTTAAATTAAAGCCCAAGTTGGCCTTAATCTATGTTGGTTTTAGTTCTTGAAATATAAGGTACTGAGAACTACAAGTTGTGAGTATTTAAACAGAACTATTATCTGCTTTACATTTAGTCAGAATAAATAATAGTAATCATAATAGCTGGTCCCTGGTTTCCTTCATTTGTAAATGATACTAATATGTACTCTGTATGGCTATAAAAAGTTCTCAGTGTGTGCCAGATGCAATGTCCAGTGTTTGCACATGTTATTTAATTCTCATATTAATCTACAAAATAGCTAATAATACTATCTTATTTGCCAGATGTGTAAGTTACTTTTTTCTTGTTGCTAGCACAAAATACCTCACACTGAAGGTTAATACAAAATACCCCACACCGAAACTTAGAAGGGAAGGAGTTTATTTGTTTTACAGTTTATACAGCTGATAGTAAACAGGTCAGGCATGCCCAAGGCAGCAAAGGTAACAGGAAAGAGTTCATGGCACCCACACCTTAGCAACAGCAACAAAGGAGAGAGTTTAACAATGTCTTTCTGCCCCTTTTATTTTATTCAGACCGCTAGGATTAGGGTGGTGCCAAACTAATCACTCAAGTGTAGTGCTTTAGTAATCTCATGCCCTTAACCTTAGTATCACACATTCCAGATTCAGCTACCTCTGAAAAAGTCCCATCTCATCTGCATGACATTTTGAGGGGACATCTAAACACAAACCATGACACCAGATCAGAGAATAGAAGACTTTATGACTATGTTAAAAACAGCCCAGAGCTTCTCATATGTCTTACTACAGGGTTTCTAAGTAATTTACCAAAGGAAGAGGAATCTGGAATAACATCAATGACAATAACCATGTAGTTTGATAATTTATATATTGCTTTACTTAACTATAGGGAATAAATATTTACATATCAGGTAAATTATGAACCACAAAGGTCCAATACTTTTTTTTGTAATCAGATAAAGCTAAAAGAATCATGGCCAAACAATAACAACAACAACTAAAAGAGCCATGGCCAGTATTCAAGTTCAAGTCTGTCTGACTGCACATCCTAGATGCCTGAAATTAGTTGTGCTCCACTTTTATTCCACAGAGATACTTAAGAGCACTAGTACACAATTTGTTATGGTTACAATCTTAAGTGTATCCTCAAAGCTCTGGTGTTGTAGATGTATATATGTTGTAAACACATATGTACATCTTGTGTTATAGACTTGTGTAATGGTGCTGTTGGGAAGTAGTGGAAACTTTGGGGGGTGCGGCCTAGCTGGAGGAAGTAGGTCATGAAGGGCTTACATTCAAAGGGTATGGGACCTCTTTCTTTTCTGCCTTTTCTTTGTTTCCCAGCTCTAAGGGATTAGCACTTTTGTTCCCTGCCATGATATTATGTTTCACCCCAAGCTAAAAGAAATGGAGCTAAGGATCATGGACTGAAACCCCTATAATCATGAGTCAAAATAAATCTTTCCTCCTTTTAAGTTGTTTCTGGCAGGCATTTTATCAGCAATGGAAAGCTAAGTAACCCACAGTTCTTTTTTTTTTTTAAATTTATCTTTATTGGTACACGATGAATACACATCAGCATCGCATTCAACATCGAGAGTTTGTACCAGAATATGACATGACTTGATTCTCATTTTTCCCTTTTCCCCCCACCCTGCAATCCCTCACCTCCTATATACACAATCTTTGTTTTCTTTTTCTTTATTATTACCACATTCGTTTTCCCCTCGTTATTTACCCTTACACTCTCTTTCCTTTTAAATATTTTCTATTTCACTATATCAACTATACATACTACAACTCATTTATCACTTCATTTCCTCATACCAGAGAAAAGATACGATGTTTAACATCTGTGACCTATTTATTTCAGTTATGAGGATGTCCTGAAAGTATATCCATTTGAGTATGGATGACTTAATCTTATCATTTTTAATGGCAGAGTAACACTCTGTTCTATAAAAGAACCACATCTTCTTTATCTAGTCTCTAGTTGATGGACATTTGGGTTGTTTCCAAGACTTAGCAATCACAAACTGATCTGCTGTAAACATGAAACCCACAGTTCTTTATAATGTGAGGTACTGATGGTAGTTTTATTTTTAGGGTTTTGAGTCAGTACATTTTACAAAAACCAAAATCCTGTAGAGCTAAAGATGCCTTTTATATAGCTATTATATCTTTGGGCAATTACTGCATAGAAGGTTATGCTAAATTAAGTATGGGGAAATATTAGATATAAACTAATTTTCTTAATAAGTCCATTTAGTTTTCAGAGGATGCAGAACACATACTCACACAATCCAGCAAGAGTCAGGAATCCTCTAAGGGGATAAATTAGAACAGTCATAAGTGGAATTCTACAGATGTGATGATAAACATTTATTAAAAGAATAAAGCTCACACAGATTTTTCCCTTAGACTAATTGAACAAAAATCCTTGAAAAGCTCAGTTGTGGGCATAACTGGAAAAGACAGCTGAAAGAATAAGGAAACACAAAAGTGACTGTCAACAGTGTTTGGTATGCAAAATGCATCACATTCATTAGACATAGAGGGCCCATATGCTTCAGATGTGGGAAATACCCTAAGATCAATTGGTAAAAGTCCTTCAACCTTAAGCAGACAATAAAGAAACCCGAAAGATATTAACTTTCTCAAAGAGGGCTAGAGCTGTTGTAGCAATTTTGGATTGCTTGCTTGATATTAAGAATTTTATGTCATATAAAAATTATCTTCAAGTGAATTGTTGGCTTCCCTCTGGCTTCTCAATCTCTCAAGTTAGTGCTCAGCCTCAGTGACAGCACTGTATTAAACATGCTTATTATTCCTACAGTGGTAGGCCACATGTCATTTTTTCATCCCTTATCTTTCTCCTTCATTGTAAGGAATAAATTTTGAAGTACAAGATTGATAGGTTCCTTCTTTTCCTAAGCTCTTGTGGTGGTTTCCCATTACCTTACTGATAAATTCTGCCTCCTTAGCTTAGCACAAGAGGCCTTTTGTCATTGATTCTTACCTCTTCTCCATTCTCTTTGCCTACTTTTTAACTACATATAACTTTATTTAGTCTAATCATGATGGGCTACTTTCAACTTGTTTTCATACAAAAACATACTAACTACTAAAGATGAATTTAAGATATGACAATTATATTGTAAATGCATCACTGGATTCCAAAGGTGTGTTAAAAAAGTGATCCCAACCCTGAGCAGTGAATGATTATCATGTCATAATTATTAATATTACCCAGGTTTCATTTTATTAAGTTAGATCATAATCAACTGTTTCATAATCAATGAAAAAGGATTCCACAACTTCTCACTTTACACCATTGGGTTTCACTGTTTTTGACCTTAACTTCTCTACCAACTCAATTACAAACTTACAGATTGGTTACTTTCATCATTCCATTTCTGTTAGAAAATCCTGCATCAGTACAGAAACAAAGCAGAACTCACAAAGCCTTAAATAATAATGAATGTCATTGACACGCACAGTAGGAAACCCAGACATGTTTGGTGAATGCAGCAACTTAATGCTTTTCTTTTTGAACAATCCACATTCTCTGCACTTCTTTTTCCATTCTGTCTTTTATTCTATCTTTTCCAACCAGAACTGGATCTCCCATTTGATGGCCATTTTAGTGCTCTTCATAATCCAGTCAGTTTGGCCAGAATAATGATACCTTGATTGGCTTCAAGTAAATGAGGGCTTAGTCTTGGAGGTGGGGCAAATTCAGTTAGTCTTTGTCAAGCCACGTGGGGTGGTTGGAAGTAAAATCAGGGAAATGAAGAATTAGATGTGAATATAGAACTTATAAGTTTGCAGCCTACACTTGAAGCCTTGAGTTAACCAACCAAATCAAGTTAGTAGGTCTCAGACTTGAGTCTGTGTATATGTTTTCCTGTGTGTTCCTACTAAAGAACTCTTAAATTTGTATCTATTTGGGTCAAAGAGAGGAATTCGGGAATTAAGTGAATAAGTGAAGACACGTTTCATTCTTTCTGTGATCTGAGTCTTGAATCTGAGTATGAATCTCTTAATTGGCCTTGAAGCTTGGTCAAGATAATTTTAGGAGCTTCTCAACTTGTGTATCATTATGTCTTGATAAGCCCATTATGAATTGGAAATATTGTATGTCAGATGCATTTAATATTCCTGACCTATGAGCGTGACAGCTGGTGTGATACAGTCCCTTGTAGAATATTGGCCATATACCCTTTGTGATCATATGATTGACAGGAAACTGTGACTTACTATTGTTGGCAGATATCACATTGTGTAACCTGGAGAAAAGATCAGAGTTCAGAACTTGACGTAATGCTATCTTTGAATGCATTTTGCTTTCATATCACCTTAAAGTTAAAAATCTGTAAAAAATCCTTGTAAATCAGAGGCTGTCTGTATTCCTTCACCCACATTTCTCCTGATCTTGGACCTGAGGATATTGTACTAAGTTTTGTGATATATCTAGATTATGCATACAAAGTGCCTACCATAATGCCTGGCACGAAGCTCAGTGTAAACATGTCTCCTGTGAGGTTCTAGTCAATAAACTATGAACTTGTCAGCACAGCAATTTTTCCTTGGGTCATTAGTCCATTTTCAAAACTGGCAGTTCTTTTGAGCCTCTGAATGCAGTGAGGAAGGTAACTTGCAAACTAACTTCATTCTGCATGCTCAGCTTCTCTGAAAAGTGGAGAAATTCTGATTTATTGAAAGTTCCAATAAATATCAATGTATTTTTATCAGTTACAGACAAAGACTGAGCTTCTGCTGACTTGGAATCAGTTTCCTCTTATCCAGGGAAGCTTCCAACATTGTGTTTGGCCAAAGTGCTGATCCTTTCCTGATGTCTCTGGAAACAATAGCTATTCATTCATTGCTCACCAAGACCAAAAGCTGTTTTGCTCCAGTGGAGCCCATTGGCTCATTTGAATTAAATTTCCAGGCTTGAAGCCAAGAATCTCAAGGTCAGGAGACCACGGAGCATCAGCAAGATATTTGGCTAATTTTTGGTTTCTGCTTTCAACATCCACCTTCAACAACATTGTGTTTGCTGTTACTCTTTACTCCCAATTTAACAGCGACTGATTGGTTAGAGCAGACATGTAGGAAGTAGCACAACAGTGCTTCAGTGGAGGCCTGCAAGCGATAAAGACCATGAATAATTCATCAGTGTGGAGTGGTTCTCCTTGCACCTGGAGGTCTCACCATAGGTTACCAGAGACTAAGCTCAGGGGAAACCCTCTCTGCAGAATAATTAGCCTTCCTTCAGCTCCACTGAATTAGCATGTCTATTTTATTGTCCCCTTGGGTGGCAGGGCCTATTAAGTTATAAAACAAGAAAATTATGACTGCCGGCTTGGAGCAGATTATGCTGAAGCCCCTGCCACTCTATGCACGGGGCTGAAATTATGAGGGAAGTTTAGTTTGCGGCTTCATGATTAGGGGGATTTTTATTATTTCTTAATTTTTGAAGATGAAAATAGATTTATATTTCTTCTTGATTATTAATGTTATATAAATGTGAATGTTCACATGCCAAACAACACAGAAGATCATATAGAAGAAAAGCAATAATAATCTTAAATGCCACCATCGAGACACAATCAGTGGTTTATGTTTTGCTATATTTGTTTCAGATCTTTATTTCCCTCTTTCTCTTTCGATTTTCCCAAATAGAATCATATTATAAATGTAACTTAACAGTCATAGAGTATATCACTTATGTACATAAATATAGACCTACATTATTGTTTTTATGGCGACACAGCCCTGTGCCGCATTTCTATAATAGACTTCATCTGATTCTATTGGTTGTTTTCAAATTGTCCCTGTTAACAGTGGGCAACCCACACACATTGGCAACCTACTTTAAAATCAACTTCAGGAAATATAAAGAAGTGAGAATCCTGGAGAATGGAAGCACGAACCAGCAAGAGAAAGCATGACAAGCCGTGGGCCGTTGAAGGCTGCTGTGGTGGTGAGTGCAGGAGGTAGGTAGCTGTGGCTGTGGGTGCGGGAAGGTCAGTGAAGAAATCTTCAGGCTTTCAACTCTTGTCTCTTTCCCTCCCTGCCTTTGGACAATCAAGGGGTAATTTTATTAGTTCTGGGCTGCTAGGTTTAGTGACCATCATTTATTTGATGTGATAGTAGAAACTGATAGAGATGAAAAGGAAATAAGGCAGCTTCTGACCACCTAACGTATATAATCCAGTAAAAGAATTAAACAGACACGAGAATGTCATGACAGTGTTGTTAAAGTCATACAGTCAGACACTGGTATAGTTAGGAGTCAAAGATGGGAACTTACACTCTATTCTTTAGTATACAGTGCACTGCAAGCACGAGTATTTCAT